>JAPYZJ010000298.1:0-63785 GCA_030522765.1 Ophioninae sp. B BG-2022a
TTTTTTTTTGTAAAATTGACCGCCCTTTTTTCGTTTTGTCGTTCGAAAAACTCGTTTGCAGAATACACCGCCAACGCGACAAATCCTCGAAAATCCCCGGTGCGCGTCTTCTCGACGATTCGAATGGAGGAAACCGGCCGCGACGCCGAATTGAGAAAAATAACAAAACGCGAAAAATACAGCGTTCCAAGTATTTTCCCTGAGACCGGAAAAGCCGCCGCCCGTATGCGTGCAACGAGCCCGACAACGATCTTCTCTGTCGGGGTTACAGCAGGGGCGCACTCAAGATCGTGACAGCAGGTGCACGGCAGGTGAAGAAACAACCGATCGCTGGATATGTACCGATCGCCTAGGGAGATCCACGATCGTTTCCCGTCGACCCGAACTATCGCGCGGAGCATCTACGTTTTCCTCGCCTGTCTCGTTACTTCTCTTTTTCTCTTCTATTTCGACGGCCGAATGATATTGCGTTGCAGGACGGAGGGGGTAAAACAAAGTCTTTCGGAGATGATTTTAAACGTTCGAATTGATAAAATATCAAATAGTTTATCGAATTTATCAAATATTTATATTTCATGCCATATTCAGACTGGGCTCAACGGCTGAAGGTTTGTTAGGATTTTCATCGAAGATCAACATTTGAATCCTCGAAAAAAGATTTTGGGCAATTGTGAAATACGGATATTTCTACGAAAATCTCGTCGCATTCGAATATTTGATAAATTAACTGGGACAATGAGCTGAGATCGAATTACTTGCTTGACAGCCAATGCTTCTTCATTAACGGTGTACAATGACAGATTATTTCGAAAATTTTTGAAAATCGTTTTCATGTTCGCCTTCGACCTTTATACTCAACAATTTGTTTGAAAAAACATTAAATGCACATTCTCAAAGCACGAAACGCTAGCAGTCAATATTCAACAAACACAATTCAGAATTTCGAAAATGTTCCGTATCTCAAATGGACAATTATAAAAAAGCATTTAATATCGAAGGTTGGCTATTTTTTTAAGTTCCGACTTTACTGGGCATCGCTTCAGCGGCGTGTATATACGGAGCGAGCGGTTATTGATTAAAGCCTTTATTTTAACACAAAAAAATTCAACATGGCCGCCTCTAAGCGTATTGCAGAAAAGGACGAACGGATATTCCGAATTTTGCCAAAATGCCTGCGAAAAACAGCAATCCCATTTTTTTCCAATTTTACGGGATCAATATTTTTCATTTTCTTCCGAGATTCGAAATCCGCAGGATTCTAGTAATTTTCATGCCCCACGCGGTAAACGTCAGTCCCGCTTTTTCAACGACTCGATTACCGAAACGACGAGAACTTGGGAACACGTTTCGCGAATTGAAAGACCGGCGTGAGAAAAAAATAATAATAATGGGAGACGAAATGAAAAATCTAAGGTACGACATCGAAACGTCAATGGGGACGATAAAAGTCTAAGACTCACCTTCCACCTCATGGCGCACTTTCTCGAAAACTCCTGAAAGACGATGTTCTCCTCCGGATGTTTCTTCTTGTGCTCCTGGCGGCATGTTTGAACGAAGAATGCATAAGCGGTCATTCGCCCCCTGGGTTTCGTGTCTGTTGTCTTTCCTCTCGGCATTTTGTTTTGTTGTAGATTATTTTGCTGCTGCGGTAGTTGCTGTATCTGATGCTGCGCGCATTAGCGAATTGAAACAGAAAGACAGATAGTATCAATTTCATTCCGGGTTTCCAACACAACGAAATCATTTCGGCTTTTATCTTTAATCGAATTAACCGTAACAAGCGAAACAAAAGAAATAAAAAATAAAAGTAAAACGGAATTTTTGAGACTGCCTGCCCGTGTACTTTGATGAATACGAGAAATTGGTCCGCGATTGTAGGCGAAGGATACGCGCGATAAACGAATCTCGAATTGTTTATGTTTCGTCGGCAGCGAGTATAGAGAGAAGGTAGAACGATCGTGGGAACTGATAACCGATGTGACAACGATGATCGCCACATCGTTGTAACGCACCATCGGTAAACTGACGTTACTTTGGGAGACGAAACTGGAAATAAATCGACATACCGAGAAAAGGCAATGCTAAATAACGACTTATCGTAATTGAAGCAAGGACGCGTTGTTTCGCGTAAGTCGCGTCGAATGTGTGCGTGGCTTGCGAACAGCGACCTTTCATTGGATCGGAAATGTCGAAATTTCGCTGAACAAGTTTTAGCGTAAGGAACGTGGAAGTTCTTACACCGAACAAATAGCCGATTAAACGTTTATTTTTAAAACCCGGATGTAAACACACGTATATGTGCGCCCGACGTTCTCTCGGTCGTGTGACTTCGTTACTTTCGAGACTATTCGCGAAACACGCAAATATTTTCAATTTTATTTTTCCATCCGCGTCGATTCTACGGAACAAAGTTCTTCTCAAGGGGCTTCGAAGGGATTTTCGTAAATTGAAAAAAAAAAAGGTACTTTCCATCTGTGTTCGAACGCAAATGGAGCGTGTACGAGAATAGAAACAGATAAACGACAACAAGAATAATATGGGATGTTTCGCGATCATGAGCGAGACTGGGGGATTATTTAAATCGATCCGAAGAAAACGAATAATAATTGAAGCGCGGTTTTCGCGTTTCTCGCGTCAGGAAAAATATCCGAGTAAACCGATTTTTCGTTTTATATCCCGTTAGTGATTTTGGAACGGCGAGCGTCACCAAGACCATCCCCGATGCGAGAAACTATTTTTTCCTTCGTACACCTACGATTTTGAAATTATTTTTTCCATTAAAAAAACGAAGCGCATTTTCGAGGGTACAACGAAAGGGTGAGGGGTCGGGGGGTAGGGTAAGCGTCCTGTGGATTTTCCCGGACCCGGGGGAGGAACGCGCGGGGTACACGAAAAGCGAGAAGAGAGCGCACGGCTGCCGACGCTAGGCCGACCCGGCTTTAACCAGAATCAATAGCGCGCGGGGCCGCGCGCCAGTGGTGCGCTGTGTTGGCAAGAGAGAGACGCGAATACGAGAACACACGGCTCACCACCGACGCGCACACACGAGAGCACGTAAACTCTCGGGAACAAAAAAAAACCAAAGAATTCGACAATAAAACGTATAAATAACGAACAAAATAAAAATTAAAAAAAAATTCTAATCAATAAAAGTATATCTCTGAAAAACAAAAATCGAGTTCTCGATCGAAATTTTTCATATATATGTATATATATATATATGAACAACGTATATATGTATAAATATGCATATAGTAAAATATTATGTCTACCACCAACCTAACCGTTACGAGCTACAGGGTGTTAAAATATATATGTAAGTATAATTAATATTTTGAGATTAATACCGTGATAAAATGGCTGTCCATCTTGTCTGTTGCGCGTTTCTATAGCAAAGAAAAATGAAATCGTACGTTAGTTGAAACGTAGCTAGACGGTTGTGAGAGAAGCTCGCCGCGAGGGTATCTCTCTCTTTCTCGCTCTCAGCTTAACACGCCTCTCGAGCCGCCTCTAGCTCGCTCGGGCCATGCCTGCGTGTTGTACGTATATATGTATATGTATTCTGTGGTGCGCTGCTGCTGCTACGGGCCGTAATGGCGCCCAAGCGAGAGCATTCGTTCGTTCGTTTCGCTTTAGCCTAGCCCGCTCGGAATTTCGCACGTGCAGCCATATTATTTTCGTATACTTTTCAGTCTCCCCCCCCCCCTCTCCCTCTCCACTTTTTTCCTTCTTTCCCTTTGTCTTTTCCAGTCTTTGTCATTGCGATAGAAATTGGAAACGCGTGAGGATTCATTTCGATATAATTTTTTTTGCGATTTCAAGTGGCAAAAGTGTATGTCCGATGAGGCTGGGTATTAGAGAAAATTGAGTAACTTGAATCGAGAATTTTTGTGATTTTCACGAACGTTTTGGCTCAATGTATAAAGGAGAGAGCGCCAAATGCACTTTCGAGAAGGGGAAAGTAGCGAAAAAAAATTAAGTTAATACATTTTTGCAAGAGACTTGATGATAAAGTGAAGGCAGAAAAAGCGGCGAAAAAAAAACGGTACGCGTTGATCTCTTTGGGACTTGTGAGAGTGGCTAGGAGATGAGGGCCAAAACTTCGCGTCGAAAGAATCGAAAAGATAGAAGCGAAGAGGGAGAAGAGAGAGAGAAGGAAAAAAAGCCCGCGAGGAGCTCCAACGGAACGAGAATACGACGAGAACGAAACGATCGTGGCGAACACGGGCAAGGCGCGAGCGGTGACGGGAACGGCGCGCGAGCTATCGAGCTTCTCTCTGCACAGAGAGAGACGGCGAGAGAACGAGACGGAGAGAGACAGGGACGGAACGACCACGAGCGACCGGGAGAGACGAGGCAAGACATATATGCATATATATATGCGTATCACGCAGAACTTTGAGAGCGAAGAGAAAGATTTCCCGTTGCGCGCGGTTTTGCGTCTCTCTCTGTCTCTTTACGAGTCTCGAGGTAAAATTTTCCAACTATAACACAACCACAATCACTAACTCGTTTTTTTCTGAATTGCGATTTTGATATTTCGTATCGTTACGATCGGTGAGAAAAATAAAAATTCGCGAAAGAGAAAGAAAAACAACAAAGACGCAAAAATACCACTGTATCGAACACGAAGCACCGACCTTCGCGCGGTTTTTCACTGTTTTCCGTTGAGAGCAAGCGCGATCTGATCGAACGCGACGTTCACGAATCGAAACCGAAGAAAAAACCAGTAAGAAACGCAAATAAACGTATGTATAACTGTGTACGTATACACACTGAAAAACTCGGAAAATATAAAGCGGAGTCTTTCTCCCTTGTTTGCCGAACGATTCGCGCGCGTACACACGTCTCTCTGGGTATCGGCCAAGAGAGTGCGACAGAGCGTCTCTGCGTGTGTAGGTTGCGCGGCGTGTACGTGTGTGTGTATGCGCGTGTGTCTCTCGGGCGCAACGCAATATATTACGAACGGCACTTTTGTACGAGAAATAAGCTCGCTGACCGAGGCATCGATGAGACCGAAAAAAAACAACGAAAAAAAAGAGAAATCCCGATCACTGAGAATTTATCGCGGAAAATAACAACGCGAAAAGGGGGTGGGTATCGAGGAATGCGAAAACGAAACGTCGAACGCGTGACGAGAGCTATGGAAAAATTCACCCCGAGGTAAAGAAAAACTCGTGTATTTTTTTAAGTCTCTCTCTCTTTCTCTTTGGTTCTCTCTCCGTCTCTCTTTCGCCGTGTGGCAATAAAAGTAAGCCCAGCGAGTGTAAAAGGAGAGCCCCTACGGTAGAGGCGAAGCGCGGCCGCGGGTATACAACGACGAAGAAGAGATGCCCGGGAACGAAAGGGTCGAGAGAAGCGCGGTCGGTTTTCCGTCGTCGGTTCGAACGTATACACACGGGTCGGGCGGGCGCAAGAGAGAAGAAGCCAGGCACAGGCAGGCAGGCAGGCAGCAGGCAGGCTCTAACACAGGCACACGAACGACACAGGCCAGAGAAGAGAGGCAGAGAAGGCGCGCACAGGCCAACAACGCACGCACACACAAGCGAGTCCGCCGCGAACCACGCAGGCAAAGGAGGCACAGGCGGGCGCGTCGCTTCGCCTCGGATATCGCCGCAGCCGCGCTGCTGTTGTACGCGCGGCGCTCGGGTAGTAGCGCACGGGGGAGAGTGAGTAAGAGTGAGGGAGAGAGACGGAGAAAGAGGGAAGGATAGAAGTCGGGAAGAGTAGGAGTGAGAGAGTGAGATGGATAGAGTTATGGCGCGTCGCAGCGCCGCGTCGCTTCTCTCGGGGCCGCACGACGAAGCTACGCGAAGCTCCCTCTCTCACTCCCTCAGTTTCGTTCGCTCACCCACACACTCGGATCTACCTCTCCACTATCCTACACATGTACGAATATATAAATATATATAAATATATATATATATGATATTTCGCGAATCCTGTCTATTTCTTATTTCTCGTTTTTTTTCTGCGATCGTCCTGCAACGTACCGGGGACATTACGGGGGGCGTAGAAGTTTGCGAGGTGATCGGTGATAGATGTTGGCCCTGTTGTTGCATCTGCTGCTGATGAAGGTTGTTCTGTCCGGCGTCCATAACCGAGCCGGGATACCACCATTGTACACCGGGTGGTGCACCGGCGGGTCCGCTACCACCCGTACCTCCCCCTCCCGTTGCGCCTCCACCGGAACTCGGTGTGCCACCGCCACCACCACCGCCGCCGCCACCACCACCTCCTCCACCGCCGCCGCCGCCGCCGCTACCAACACCGAGCCTGTAATCGTAACCACCGCCGGTGGCGCTTCGCATGCACGAGCCAACCGGCGACGACGTCGATACCGGACTCGACTGTGCGCCCGTCGTCGCCGGATTTTGGAAGCTCGAGGCCATCTTGTACGAGAACAATTGTTGGGTCGCGGCGGCGGTGCTTCTAACAATGTCCTGATGATGCTGCGACAATTGTTGTTGTTGCTGATTGAGCAAATGCTGATGAAGGTTCTGTTGTGCCTGCTGTTGTTGTTGGGCCTGTTGTTGCTGTTGGGCGGCAGCAGCGGCGGCAACGGCCTGCTGCTGTTGTTGCTCGGCGTTGAGTCCGGTCGGCCACCATGCCGGTCCGCTCGTACCGTCCTCCCGATTTCCGGGGCTAGCAGTGCCCCAGCCACCGGCTACCCGGTGGTGTTCCGACATGTCACCCGAGTCCTTCTGTCACTTCAACACCCTCTTTACGCTTATCGGCCGTTTTCTTTATTTTTTTCTTCGTTTTTCAATCGTTCCTCGATCCTTCGGCTCCGCGTTTTCGATACCCGGTTGGGTAGGGGGTAGGGGGTGGGGGACGGGGGTTAGACGAGAAAAGGGGGAAAAAGGCAGGCTCTGCGTTATTGGAGACACTAATATTCGATGTGCGTATACATGTATACGATTATCTCGACCGTTCCCCGCGACGCGGGCAACCCCCCTCTTCACCTCCTCCGCCGCTCGTTCTTACTCTTCTCTCTCTCTCGCTCGTCGAGTTTCGTGTGCTTTCAACGTATACCGGCGCACGGCACATATATACACGAGCACACCCGCACTCAACGTGGGGTACGCGCCGCCGTTCCTCCCGTCGTAGAGCCTGTGGTAGTATTATATTTAGTGTACGTATTTGCCGTCTACGTCGCCCTCGCGGTATCGGCTAGCGCATACATGGACGGGACAACAGACGCGTGTGTGTGTCAACGGAGCAGCAGCGCGTCGGTTGTATCGAGAGGCGCGCAAACTCTCGCGTTTTTCGTACGCGTCCTCCACACCCCTTTGCGACAATGTGGTGGATGCGCTGATTCTTTCGCGCTACCACCGCCGCCGCCACCGTCGCCTTCCTACGTGACACGCACACACGAGACACCTTCTCCGGGGGAGGAGGCTTTTTCGTATTTGAGAGCTCGTTTTTCCAGCGCTGTTGGTTTCTCGTCTTAACGAGGTTTTATCCGGCGTCACACGGGGACGCACACGCACACACAGACACGCAGCGCCCGCGAAGATTCTCGTGGAAACCGCGCGCCGGGAAAAAAAAACGCGACGATCAGTCAAGCGGGGCTAACCCACGCACACACTTGGACCCACCACGAGATACATGTATGACCGCCCACCCTCGCATTTACTCACGCATACACTCATGCGCGCACACATACAGACACACACACACACACACGCGCGGGCGCGCGCGTGGCCGCCGCACGCACTCTCCTCCCGGAACGCACGCTTGCTCACATTCGTACGACCTGACACCGCACCGCACGCGCTAACTCTGAACTGCCGCTTGCTGCCACTGTCACCGAGTTGCCGCGAGTGTACTCGTTCTTTTCGCTTTTTTCTCTCTTCTCTCTCGTATCTTTTAGCTTCCTTTCTCCTGTTTTCAGAGGTCCGTCTTTTCTCGATCGTGATTCCGTTGGACGAGTTTATTTATCTGTAAACACGCACGAATTTACGAAAAGTCTCGCGGCTCACTCGCGCGCGGCGCTTCGGCGGATGCCTCGTCGTCGTCGGTAACTCTCTTGTGGCTCACTCTCGGTATCTCGGGCGCGCGCGCGCTTGTTCTCTCTGTCTCTCTCTCTCTCTCTCTCTCTCTCTCACACTCTCGTTCTCTCACACTCCTGTCTTCTCTCTCGCTTGCTCTACCTGTCTCTCTCTCGGTTTCTCGGGACACGACTCTCCGCACACTCGAGTTTTCTCACGGAAATATATTTTATAATTCTTCAACACTACACGTCGCTCTATCTCTCTCTTTCTCTGTATATATACATGTGTGTGTACATGTATATATATAGATATGTCGTCGTTATAAAATATATACGCCGCAAAGTAAAAACTTCACTTAATGCCGCCGCACTCCTCGGAGTATAAATCGGGCCCCAAACACACGCGGGCGGCCCCCGGCACACAACGTTTTCATATACACGTAGGAGAGAGAATATCGTCGCGGCGAAACCCGTGTATTGGGAGGGCAAGAGAGGATACGTACGTTACACTTGGGATGCGGTCTACTCGACGCTACGCTCAACGGCTCAACGTTCGTTAGGTCCGTGGGCCGCGTTCGGTGGCCAGGCGGGTGGCTCGAGGGGAGGGGGGCGGTCGCCCCTTCTAGTTCTTTCTTTTTCTCTCGTGTGCCCCCTCTCCTTTCGTCGAACGACGCGCCTGAGACTCCCTCCCTGCCGCTTGACGCTCTCGCTCAATCCCCCCCGTCCCTACCCGAAACCAATCTCTACCGCCCCCCCTTCCGCCCAGCGGCTGCGCCCGCCCCCCTTATTCGACCGAGGTTCTTCGAACGTTTCCTCTCGCGCGGCCCCTCGACGATCGTTCGCTCGCTACCTCTCTCTTGCACTCGGACGGTCCTTCCTTTTTCCTCCTATCGCACCCTCCCGACCCCCGTGCCATCCGCAATTCGCGATCTATCTCGCTCTCTCTCTCTCCCTCGCACCTCGTTCCATCGCCCCTCCATGATAATATACTACCACAGCTTCGCTATCGCACGCCGTGTTCCTCGGCGTCGCTTCGACGACTCTACCGACACACACACGCGCGCGCGCGCGCGAAAAATATACACGGACACACGAAACGCACGCTCGAGCCGATCGAGCGCCCGCGTGTGTGTGTGCGCGCGCGCTCGATTTAACTCTTACACTTTTCAACAATATTCTTATTCCGCACACATTCGTACAACGGCAAAGTAACGAGGGAACACAAGTAACGAGGGATGTACACACAAACCCAGCCTGCACACCACCTCGATATTCATCTATATATTTTATTCAATATTTATTTCGCTCGAGACCATGTCTCGGACTTATTACCTTTCTCTCAAGGAGGACGGGAAAAAAGGGCGTATTCGAATCGAAGAATCTCACGTTTAGCGGCCTTATCCCTCCTGTTGTGGGCAAGGTGCGAAAACTCGGCGGGCACTTTGCCGAAAAAAAAAATCACGGCTACTTCACCGACACCCAGCGACTTGTCAATTGTCTACCCGAGACTCTCCACGCTTCTCTCTAATATGATAACACGTTTCTCGTTCTCTCCTTCGAGTGTTAAAAAGCTGCCGCGCGCATCGTCTCCGTAACCGCGTGGCTCCGGTGAGTCGGGCTCACGCACAAAATCGTACAGACCAATGGGAATAAGGAGGATGGGGGAGCGAGATAAATGCACGAAACTTTCCTACCAAAGGAAGAGACGGAAAGAGACGGGTGTACACGACAAACTATATACACTGTTGTCACTTCGTATACGAGCTTTGCCCGCTGGATATATAAGTATACACGTAATACGTGAGCGTTCATACATCTACGAACTAGAAGTACACATGCAAGCACGTACTTACGTACGTGTGTGTGCATGCGTATGTGTGCATATATAATACAGATGCAGAAAACGAACGCAAGGTCCCCTATGTCCGACGAACGTGAATTGTACGTAACGGCTTTTCCACGCAGTCGAGAGCGTCCGTGTGTGCGTGCGCGCGCATGCATCGAAGCTGCCGTGTGCGAAGACGTGTACCGACACACATGGATGCACACACATACACACACATTCGTACTCGCGCGCGTAGCTGATCGTGCAGCGTTCTTCTTGGCGTACGTATACGCGAATCGTGAGAGAGAGAGAGAGAGAGAGAGAGAGGGAGCGAGAGGGAGAAACAGGCGGTAATCGGGGTGGCTCGGCTGCCGCTCTCTTCCTCTATCTCGCTCTCTTTGCTCGCTTCCTTCCCCGCCGTTCGCCTCGCTAAGATTCGTATAGACCGCGGCTCGTTCCCTCTCTCTCGCACGTTCCAACTCAGTTGAGAGGTATTCGCCTCGCATTTCGCACCCCTCCTTCTGAACCGCCGCTACCCCCCCCCCCCCCCCCCCCCCCCCCCCCCCCCCCCCCCCCCCCCCCCCCCCCCCCTCTCTCTCCCGCCCCCCCCCCCCCCCCCCCCCCCCCCCCCCCCCCCCCCCCGCCGCACTTTCACCCGCTCGCTCACAAAGGAGAAGCGAACCCGCTCGACCAATAGGCAAGCCTCGTTTATCGAGTAGGGATGGCGGGAGAGCTATAACAACGGGCCACTGGCAACCTCGCTCCTGCCTTCCAACCGTTCTAGCAGCTTCGCCGTTTTCTTTCTCTCCTGGCCGCCGCGAGCGCGCGCGTTTCGTGAGCGTTCATACTCGACGGAAACGCGCTCCTCGGTGGGGGAAGAAAGAGAGAGAGAAGAGGGACGCCGGCTCGTCGCTGGTGGCGCTCCGAAGGGTGTACGTGAAAACGGGGAGATTGTACGAGAGAGAGATGGAAAAAAAGGAAGGGCGACCGTTAGAGAAAGAGCGAATGAGAGAGAGAGAGAGAGAGAAGGAAGAAAACAGGGGGTTGGCGACAAACGGCATAAAGGGGCCCTCTACCCTTGAAACTCCGAGGTCAACTTTTAGGCATAGATTGCTGGTGATTCGTTTTTTTCCGGTCGTTTTTCCTTTATATCTCCATTTCCATCGCTCTCGCATGTATTCGCTATACGTGCGCTGGAACGCGCGCTTCTTACCCGAGGGAGAAAAACGAGATACCGACGCTAGCTACAATTCACTTTAGCCGTCACCGCAAGACTTCCGGCTTCTCACTTTCGTCCTCTTTCTTTTTTATCCCGAAAACAATCCGCGCAGCGTGAACAAGATTACTCTCTCGTACGGCGCTATTTTACCGACCGAGTACGCATCCGCAAGGATTTCCTTCTCAGTCGACACATCGGTCGGTACGGGAGAGACTTTGTTCGCGAAAAGAAACAAAACTCACGAGGCACGTTGGCCACGCTCGTTTGTGACCTTGCGGATTAACGAACTTTCCCTACCGCGAACGAAAAAAAACAAAATTACGAATACTCTCGCTACTTCGCGAACGAATGGTGGTGAAATTCCAGATGGCAATTTTTAATTTTGCTACAGGACTGCGCGTCGGGAAAAATAAATCGAACGCGCCAAGTCCAGACTGGAAAACGAAACGAATAAACAAGAAATTTCGCTATAACGTTTGCGTCCACGAGAAAATTAAAAAAAATCTCTTGAGACATCGCAATGTTTCTTTTTCATTTCGCTATGAAAAAAAAAAATAAAAGAGAAGAAACAAACTCGGCGCCCCGTGATGAAAAAAGAAAAAGAGAGATATTTTGCGAGGAAACCAAGCGAAAATACGTCGAAGGCTCTCGCGCGCACCCAACCTCTCTACTTCGTTCACGTTAAAGTCGTAGAAGGAGGGAGAGAGATGGAAAACGAGATAGCGCGAGCGAAAGAAGGAACGGATGAGGGCCGGCGAGAGGCGCGAGGACTGAGGAGAAAGAGAGAAAGAGAGAGAGAGAGAGAAGGGAACGCGATGGGGTACGGGAGTAGTGGTAGTGGTGAGATGTGGCCTGCTGCTGGTCGTCGCGAGAGCCTCGCAAGCGGGAGGTTCGAGGTAACGCGGCGAATCGAAGAGAGCGAGAGAGGGACGGAGAAAGAGAGAGAAAAGAGAACCGGGTCCGGGTCAATAAGACGCGAGAGAGGCAGAGGCAAAGCGGGCGAACATTCCCAGGGCCGGCATACCCAAACGGGACAAACGAACGACACTCGAAATTCGCACGAGCGATAGATTGGATGGATGGCGGGCGGGGGGGAGCACAAGAGAAAGAACGCTTAATATCTCAAAATATCGCAATTGAAAAAAACCTACAACCTTCAAGAGAAGAAAATAAAACAAAGTCACGCGTAAAAGTTCGACCGTTTTTTTTTTTCGTTGAAAAATACCCGTCGCCCTAGAATATTCGCCGGAAGTTTCAAACAGAAAAAAATGGCCGTATGAGATATATAAGCGCGTGATGTAGTAGGGTCGCTCGATTGTAGGGACTGCCGGCAACCCTTCGTTCTGGGCCCTACCTGGGGCATCCTCGATTCTTATTCTCTTTTTACAAGGCAAAGCCATGTGGCGTAACAGTCGGTTGAAATGTACGGGGTGTCGCGAACAAACACGCGGTACTCGAGTGGAATATTTTTGTTGTAACGACAAAAGCGCACGGGGGAGGGGGGGGGGCGCAAGCACTGAATTCGTAAAAAAATAGGAAACAGAACGTTCTTGCAAATAGCCGGATTTATCCAATTTAATATAATAATAATAAATAATAGAGCGCCTTCCGGATATTGAAGCGCGACTAATTTCTCGATGGGCAAAATTTCGTTTGTTTCGAGTTTCGTTCGTTTGTTTGGGTTTGTACCGCGATTCACGTCTATCTATCGCTACATAAATTTTTTCTATATTTCGCGGTGTTACTTTTCATTGAAAAAAAGGTTCGACGAAGGACTACGAGTCGACGACCGTTAGGCACGGTGTGAGAGAGAAAGAGAAAGAGAGAGGGAGACGCAAAGCGTCCCTCGTTCCCGGAGCAAGAGCCCGCCATGTGGCGTCGATGTCGCGCACGGAATAATATAATTTATACGGTGTCCAAAGAATAAAAGGGTCGTTGCCACATTGCAATTTATGTACGATGTTGCAGCCGGCAGTGAAGCGCTATATATATATATGTATATATATATGCGCATACATTTTTTTTCGCGCCAACGCTCGATTCGTTGCATAGGCGGTTCTTCAAAATTCACGAGGCTACTAACATACTGTAAAGCACTGTAAATGCTCATTCTTTCTTTTCGTGTATGGAGCATGAAGATACCACGAATCGCCAAACGTGAATACACTTGCGTCTTCGACTGACATAAACTATTTTTTCAAGCTCGTGGAAAATCGGTTGAGAACGGCTGGGGCGATAGATCGGTGATAGAGTATACGCAAACGTACAGCTGGTCTTGAAATTGCCCTTAGAGAAATACGCTTATAGTTTTTTGCATAGAGTTTAGAATGCGAATAAATAGCTTCTTATGAGAACTATAATAGACTGTGACGTTGAGGTTTCCATCGTTGGAACGCAATAAAAAATTAATAACACGATAAACATGTCTCGGAGCCATACAAAGCACGCTGTGTTATTTTTTCTTTTTCTTTAATCTCGGTGTCGAAAATGTAAATCATTTTTATCTATTTATGAATACATGATCTTTATTTGTGGAAGTGATTATTAGTTCTTTAATTTTAGGTTGTCACACACGTGTATATGTATAAAAATATTGGTTCAGTAATCATTGATAAAGAATATTATTGATATTATTGATCAACAATAACAACGATAATGATTAATTGTACTTGATGAAAAATAGAGCCTTGGTGGAATTTCAATTTACAAAAATAAATACTGTTTTAATCAATGCCTGTAATCAATTATACTAATATGCAATTACAACTCTTGTGGAAACAGTAGTTATGTATTTCAACCGTGAATTTTGTAACGACCAGAAAAGATTCTCTGTAATCTTTGGAATTCCAAGTTATGGTTGAGTTTCCTATCAAAGGATCCAAATTGGCGTGGTAATTTCGATCCTCGGGTAGGAAACTCGATCGTAGTTTGAAATTCGAAAGAATTGCAGAAAATGTTTCTTGGTCGTTACATTTTCACAACTCAAACATTATTTCGCTGTTGAAGTTTGCGTCGTGAAAATACAAAGAATTTTTTTCCGAAAAGAAAAAAAAACTTATTTTCGTGACCAAAATTATTGAAGACAAATTTGCCAGATTTGAGGCACGAAAACTAAGGCAGACAGTCTTGGAAATTTGAATCTTTTTTATTTCCCGATTTTTTGGGAAACAAGCAATTTGGTCCACGTTCGACTGGATCTCATTTTGGTCAACAAATTTTTTCCGTGGGAGAAGAGTTTCTTCCGATAGATTTTTCGCCACGGAAACTACGCGAGCGCTTTTTACGATTTAATCGATTTACAACTTTAATTCGCAAATTATGGTCCAGCCAAATTTGCATTCAACGGTGCAAAGTTCAATTCCATAGCAGTCTCCTTATTTGCCTATAAACTTTATTAATCGCTTCGTGCCATAAGCATATTTTTATAAAAGTAATTTCAAGATCCATCGAATGTTTGGGTTTGGAGTTTGGTTAATGGGATATGTATATATATAGAATTCATATCGACGCCGGTTCGCCAACGGAGTTCAGGCCGTCGATTGGTAAAGCAGAAATTCATGTAGGGTTGTGCAGTTTCGCACAGAATAGAAAAGCCGGCTGAATAAGCGGAGGATGGTACAGTGTTGTGGGCCGAGGATAACGGGGCTACCGATGTTACCGGCTACCGGATGCGGTTTTTGCCTACGAACATACTTCCTTGTTTCTCTTCATCGATCTTTCAAGTATTAGATAAAAAGTCGTAAAAGTTATGTCGGCATTTACTGGAAGATTTTCCCTATCATCTTTCCCTAAATTATGCGTCCACGTCTCATCCCCAGTAACCATTATTTAAGAAGTCTGGATTTCCATTCACTTCGTAGAGAATATCCTGACAAATTCGTTCGAGAAATACCTCATTTGCAATTTTCAGCTTATAATTTTGTGCACTCGAGTTTCTCTTAATTCGGAGTTACTGCCTAGAAAATTCTTCACTCTTGGGACATTTTCATGAGTTTTGAATGCTCGTTGGTCGACCTGAACGTGCGTCATCGTCAACTCGCTCTTTCCCTCCCAAAACAGCCTGTGCAAGTCGAAAACACTCGATCTACCAATGGCGTTATCACCTTAAGTCGTCTTGATTATATCACGAGTATCTTTTCCGGTTTTGCCGAGCTCAACGCAAAATTTGATAGCGCAGCTCTGTTCCAAAAGACAGACCATCGAGCCGCGTGATGGCCTGTTTGTGACGAGGGCACTTGCAGAGGTTACGAAAACAAGCGATCTATACTTCTCTACGGCTAAAAGCCGGCTACCGTTGGCTTCCTTTCCTTAAGGCAGGATTCTATTTTGAAACTTTGAAAAAAAAAATTTTTTTTTTTACATTTTTCGAAAGTAAATATGTTCAAGAATGTTCGGTCAAAATTTTATAAAGTTCCAAGCAATCTAGTCAGTCCTTTCGAATGCATGTACACGGCGGATCAGCCGTGTACAAAAAATGAATAAAATACATTTTTTTTTATATACTTAAAGAGTGTATTTATTGAACAGTTTAAACCCCATATCGATATCTTTAATAGTATTCTCAGAAAAAAATCACGAAAATAGCGTTATTTTCATGCTTTCAAAGTAGAATCCTGCCTTAAATTCCTGTCCACTAACAACGAGCAAAAAAATCATCGGCAGTCCGTCCGTTTTCCCGGGAAAAACCAGTCCGACTACTTTAAGGAAAGACCATGTACTATTCTGTAATAAATGTTCGAAAGAAAAACGGTTTTCGACTTATAAAGCGGGAACCGCGAGGACTGGACGACTCGCAGGTCAGCAACGGCTGAAAAATAAAAGCGGCTTCTAGTAATCGTCCGAAAAACCGACAGATGCACAACCTAGCGTTGTAAAAATTCGTCCCTTGCCAGGTAAACGTGTATTGTTTCGAAGATGGAGGAGGGGTTGTGTCGTTTGTGAACAATCGACCAGGCAGAGTTTGTAAATCATTGATTTAACTCACGGGAATAGATCCGTTTTCGGAAAAAATTTCGAGGGTTTTTCTCGGTGCGTTCAAAACGAAGTAGAAGACAAATCAACCGAAGAGTGCGGCGAGAGTGGGGGGGTGGGGTGGATACCTTCCTTATACTTTTCTCCGAACCAACGGACCTTTCAGAGAATTATAAAAGTGGCTCACTTTTTGCACTCTCTCGGAAACACAAATAACGCGGGACACATCTGAGGTGCCGTTTTTGTTGGATAAACTACGAAAGGGGTTCTTTTTTATCGATGCAAAATACCAATCGAGAGTCCTCACCGAAGCACTTCTCATTCGATGTATCATTCGAGAGTAATTGAAAAATATCAATACGAAAAGTACATTGGGAATCGAGCTGGTGAATAAATACGATTTTTCCAGCTTTTAGGATAGCTCTGTGTAGGCGTGCTGGTTCGCATTTGTTTGCGTTTATTTTTTGAATGGGGTTCATGGAAAGAGAAGCGTTGGGGGGGGGGGGTGCGAAGCACCACGCTCAACAGTTGGGACAAATGTTTTTTTCTATTTTCACAGTTCTCACGCGTATACTAATACCAAAGAGAAGCGTCGTTTTTTTTCATCAACGAATATATGTTGGCGCGTATGATCGCGTCCGTGCACTTTACAGCGTTGAAGTTTGCATCGTTGAAACGGAACGAACGTTCGTTCGCTATTTCCATTATTTTTGATAACTATATTTTTCGTATTTCAGATGTATATTGATGAGAGTGATTGATGAAAGAGAATTCAAATAAAAATGCTTGGCTATCCAAATAGCTTAAATCTGTCCAAATAGAGTTAGTGAAATGAGATTTAAAAAGAAAACAGAATTTTAATTGTATTTCGTCGATGCAAACTTCGACGCCATTACAGTTTTTTTTTCTACCGAGTGAAATTTCAATTCGTCAAAAAAATGACTATCGTGATAGAAATTATGACGAATTGGAATATCGATGAAGACCACCGTTAGAATATCAAAAATGAAAGTAACAATCGTTATCAGATACAGTCGTTCACGTTTGTATTAATGCGAATAATTGTTATTAATAATAATAATATCAGAAAGTTCGTATGTTTGGGTTTGCAAATAAAACAACTCGAATAATTTTTACTTCTACCAATCGCGATCGTAAAATCATAAATTGGTTAAAATAATTGTGCTAAGATAATTGTGCTAATACCACCATGCTTCTCGTCAAATAAAAAGTGGCAGCTACATTTTTTGCGGAAGGTAATAACATCAGCACAAAGATAAAATTAAAATGTAGGCAATGATGGAATATTCAGCATCGAGCAATAAATTATTGCAAAAAAATATTTTTGTAAACCGAACGACAGCTGTATCAAGACCACAAATATACGTTTTCTCTTGAAACATCGTTGGCAAAAACGTCAAGCGAGCAAAAATGAAGAACTAATAACGATCACTGCTTCAATCGATGGAAAAAGATCTTAGATTTCATTCGCTTGTTTCTGTTACGTTTCAGCGAGCTGGTAACATTTTTGCGCAGAAAATACGCAATCATTTATTTCCCTTATACACCGAACTTCAAAATATGCACACATACATACAGGGTGTCCGAAAACCAACGATAATATTGTAGATTTTTACAGGCAATTTTAACCGTTAACGCGTGATAGTATTCGAAGCATCTTAAACCCGTGAACCTGGGTCGTTTCTGTCTTCACGCTACAACACCCGCAATTATTCATGAAAAAATCTACAATTCTTTGTTTACCTTTAGAATATACTTTTCAAGCGGAAATATTTGTTTTTTATTTTTCTCATATTTAATATTGGTTTTTTCATCAAATTTTGAGAAAGCTGCGAAAAAAACGCTTTTTTCAAAAACACATAGCGCAGAAAAAAATTATGGGAAATTTTTTTCAATAGCAGTTTTTTAAAGGAAAAACCTTGCGTTTTACAGAAAAAGATATGTTAATGTAGGAAAAAATTACAAAATAATTTTAATGTTTAATTAATATATCATTAATTGTGATTAATAATTATACGTTGAAGAAATTTCGGAATGAAATTTTGGGCTAGCCAAGAACGACCCACATTCACGGGTTAAAGGTTAACAGATGATCCGGAATGATTAATGTAAATATGATCACTGTAAAGTGTCATAGTTTTCGAGGCTTTCGCAATTTTTTTTCGAGACTCTCGAAAATCTCTAAATTAAAGCGACATTTCACGTTGCAGCTGCGAATACGCATATTTATTTGCATATCGCTTGAAGATCATGTTATCACGGCAAACATTTTTAGCTTTTTCAAATCGACATTCTTCAGATCGTTGTTATTGATAGCGCGATGTTTTTTTTTTAGTAATATTTGGACAAAACTAGCCGTATTTTCAGCTGTGTTATGCAAAATATTGCGTTATAGATTTTCATGAATTTCAAAAAAGGTTCGAATATCTCAAAATCTATAAAATATTGACGGACGTCATATTTCGTCATTGACGGACGTCATATTCGTTTTTGGAAATTCCGGAACATTCTAGAGGGTGTCCCAAATTAAAAATGGCACAAAAACTGGAAAGTAGATTAAAAATAATTTAAAGGTCAATTATCGCGTCGTATTATTTAACGTAAAGAAAACAGGTAACTTTCAACTGAAATACATTTTAATAAGCTATTCTTTTTTTAATTCATTCGAATTGCAATAAGTCTCGGAAATAATGATCGTCCACATCCGAATATAAGTAAAAACCATTGATAAGTATCTGACGAGTTAAAAAGGGAATCACCGCGCGGATGGAGTGACGAACGTCTGGCGTAAGTAGTCCAACGCGTTCTTGATCGAATCGTAACGAAAAGCAGGCTTTATCGGCTTATACAAAATGACTTGACGTTAAAAAAAATGTCTGAAAATAAGGCCTAGATAAAATAGAGTTTTGTCCATACGTAGTCTCTTTTACGTGCAATAAAGTGTCTTTATAAACAATCTATGACATTTTTTCTTTGGTTGACCTCGATAACCAAGCTTCGATCTCGAAAACTTCACTCGTTCGAATCCATTCCATACTTGTCTCGAAATTCTTTGAAATGGGCGTTCAAGTTACTTCGATATTCCAAGATAAATAGGGCAGTATTTACGTGTGTGTGCGCGTTACGATAAACGTTCGAGCATAGAAAAAGATTAAGGTACTTTGAATTATCGTTTGAGCTCGACTGACCGCGCAGAGCTCGACAAATGGCGGGAAAAGCGCACGTGCGCGACAAGAGTCGAGCCTGCGTCGAAACGAACGATATTGCGACGATCCGCAAAGACATGCGTACGAATAAAAAAATTTCTTTTTTTTTTAAACGCTAATATACGATTTTCAGTGCACGCGTGTGCGCGTGCGTGCAGGGTCTAGAAAGTAAGACGAAGAGACGGGTTCGAGTGATCGGTGAGAACGAAATGGTAACCGTCAGGGTTTCCCCTCCATCTTGCGAGAAACTCGCCAGATGATGCTGAACGTCGGATCGGTTTTGTAAGGCGCTTGCGCGCGCACACCCACACACTGATACGGTCGTCGTTTCGTTTATATAATGAAAAAAAAAACAGCAGCACCGCAATACAACCTCGAAATACCGTGCGCAAGAAACAAACTCAGCTGATACGTAATCGCAACGATGTGATTCTCTCTCTCTCTCTCTCTCTGTCTCTCGCTGTCCAAAGTTATTTTCTCAGGACGCAACGCGTGTTACGTGGTAATTCGCGCAAACTAACCTAAAAATGTCAAATGTACATTGCAGCTTTTCGAAACTTTCAAAATTCGCGTTCGTGGTTTCCACTCCCCCCCTCGGCATATGCAAAACGATCATCACATTTCCTTTCGTCCAGGCTCTCACGCTCGTCTGGCGTCCGCGACTTTAGCCCGCCAAAAAGAAACGATACTGAAGTACCGTGTATTCGCTGCCCGATAAAACTGAACTTTACAGGCAAAGAGAGAAAAAATCAAACGGCCAAAAAATACTGGAACGTGTAAATGAAAAACGCACTGGTTGGATTGCAAAAAAAATTCGAAGGTATCGCGAAACAATCGCATCACGAACGTTTACGGAAAAAGGAAAATAATGTACGCAGATACGGATATACAAGTATAAATAAGTTTTCTAGATACCTATAAAATTTCCGTGTGCACATCAAACTTCTTCCTGGGTAAAACGCTATCCGAAAAAAAAGTGTCTTTTTCCGTGCCTCCTTCGACACAACCACGTCAGTCTTCAAAATAACGCACAACTAGCGTACACGGGAATACTCGCGTTATTTTTTTTTTTTTTTTTCTTTATCGAAACGACGATGTTTTCTTCAATCGCGCGGTTACGAACTTTGCGCGAACTCAAGATCGACCGATGTGAATTCTTCGACTGTCAAGTTCGGCTAGTCATTCGCGACGCCACTGACGATGAACGATCTAACCTCAAACAACGTTTACGGCTAGATTGCCAGGTGAATAGCCAACCAAATGATTATTGAACGGAGGGGACTCAAAATGTATACGTGTGCGCGCGTTGTGTGACCATAGCGCGCGCGCGTGTATGCGTCTCCTCCGAGGCTCGACGAGACTATGGGAGAGCGTGAGAGAGAATTTTTTTTTTCGCGTGTGCGTGTGTGTGTTTTCGAACTAGTATATATACATATATATAGGATTCACCGAGGCGGTTTAGTTTGCTTTGCGTTTTGTATGGGGCGCCATTGAAGGCGCGCGCTACCTACATTTCTTCAATATGGGAACCTTTCAGAGCTGTACGTTTCTTATGGGGCTGCTAACACTCACGTACGCAATAAACACGCCGCTGCCTGCAACGCTGCTCTAAAGCCCAATATATATATGCTAGCGACCACTGGCTGGCTGCTGCAACTGGCGCGTGTGTATACAGTGTGTGCGAAAAGCAAAATATTGCAGAATCTAGCAGGCGTGACGATCCATTATAACAAAATATCACATCACTTCACGATATATTAGGCGTAGTAAAAATAAATCCATGATCTTTGCTACAAATTCGTAGATCGGGTTGAACTAGACGGCGTTAGAAATATGAGATTTCGTAGTAAACAAACTTTTGCGAGTGTTGTGATTAGTTGGCGCCAGAAAATAATGGATTTCTTTTTACTACAGCCTAATGTTAACACTTTTTTCAAACTCGTAATAATCTCTAACTTGAAACACCGTTCCGTGTATCGACGGTAGAAATATGCATATTTTCTGAAAGATTTGCGTGAACATTTTTGCAAAATTTTCACGCAAAAACGTAAAAATTTTTTTCACGAAAAAAAAAAATGCGTGAAAGATTTTTATGTCAATAAATGAGAAGCTGAGAACTGATTTGATTCGAAAGAGCTAAATATGTTTGCCGTTCGAGTGTAACCTTTAGCAACATTGTTTGGGCGACATCGCTCGGTTCTCAATTGCTCATCTTGTTTTTATTGATAGCACAATCTTTTATCAATATTTAGACAATAAATATTCGTATTTTCTGCTGTCATAGGTGAAATATTTCTATAATTTAGAAGTAAGAAAAGAGTGCTTCCGAGTTTGAAAAAAGTTGCGAGTATCTCGAACAGTTACGTTTTCACTGACTATCGCGATATTTCGCCGATTTGTCATAACCTGCAATATTAGCGTTCGTTTTTTGGGACACCCGGTGTGCATACACGAGCGCACGTTACGTATGACGCGTAAATAAGATTTTTTTTTTTCAGCGGCATCGAAGCATACAGCGAGCTAAGAGGAGGAGGAGACTATAAGTACATCGACGCGAAGCCCCGCACAGCAGGGGCGCCCGATACGAGGCAAGAATGGACGATGAAAAAGAATTCTAACCTAACTTTCACGAGACGATACATTATTGCGTGTCAGAGACACCCGTTTGCTCGGGACAGTTTTCCCTCCATTTCCCTCGGAGCGAGGGTAGTGGATCCTAACCTCTCTCGGTTTCCAACACGGGAAGGCACTTCTCGGTACTTTGTGCTTCGAAAAGCGAAGGAACTCGCGGGACGCGGGAGGACGGGTGGTAGGGCGATGGAATCGTTCCCGCGCGCAACAGCTGATCCCTCTCGCCCACGTAAACGCGTTTGTGTGTTGGTCGAACACGCGCGGCTCGAAAAACTGCGCGAGCGCAGAATATCAAAATAACGAGAATATACGAGGTTGACGAGACGCGAATATACGATAAAAGAGGATCGTCTTTTTCGTTCGTGTGGTTCGGTTTCGGCGCGTGTTTCGTAGCGAGAGTTGGCATTAGAAGAGAAAGAAAAAAGAAAAAAAAGAAAAAAAAGAGAAAAGAAAACTCGATTATGCTACTGTATAATGCATCGGCTAAGCGTGTATCGCGTTGCCCGCCAATGGACGAGCTGACGTTGTCTCTTCGTCCTCGCTTTTTGTGTACGTCGAAGAGCACACACGCGCGTATTGCAACCTCTCTCAACACACAAGCGCGCGCGCATGCTATGTGTGTGCCTGCTAAGAGCCACAAATGATTATCTCGTATACACCGTTGATCCGAGTTGTGTGCGCGCATGGGTATAAATGCGCACATATGGACATACACTTTCATACTAGGCGTACGTGGAGACGTAGAAGTCAGACTACACATTGATAGAAACTCCCCCCCTCCCCTCCACACTTCATTCCGCCCACCCTAAGCAACATTGTCGCCGTCATCATCGCGTCGCTCTTGACACCCCGCACCGCCCGCGTTACCGACCGACACACTCGTTCTCACACATGACGTAGATATATATATATATATATATATATATATATATATATATATCGCGGGCAACACGTACACACGTACTACTTTTTTTCTTGTCAGCACTCTTTCCTTACCGAGGCGATTTTTATGGCGCACACAGTGTATTAAACGTATGGGGCGAGCGAGGTGGCAGGCATGGAAGGGGAAGACGGCAAGTAATATGCGTATTTACAAGAAATCAATAGGACGACACAAATATACGAATGATACGTGGGCATACGTACGTACGTACATATACATATCAATTGTATGAATACTTATGCATAAATGGTATATATATATATATATATATATGCGTACGTATACTAACGAGTGTTGATAGCAGATTTCGAGTATTGGAGTTTGGCAGTCTCTCGTTGCGCATCGAAACGTAGATGTAAACGAAATAACGAACAAAAATATGTGCACGTGTGTGCGTGTACGTATGTAGGCATAATTACGCGACAATAAAAGGTGAGACGAGCGGCTCGTCGTTCGTAAAGGATTTTACGAAGCGACGAGTATATTAGTATTTTTACCTTGGAACTTGGGGTAGAAGGTTATATTGTTTCACGTTGAAAAAAACAACCGTATACGCTCGACAAGAAGAATCGGGGATATAGAATGATCAACTCGCACGCACAAATGTGTATACGCGGTTTGTGATTCATATAGATATATATATTGTGTGTACGTATATATGTATATGCATATTATACACGCGCATGCACGTATATGCGTATATATATATATATATAGTAAATAACGCGAATGCACGCGGCGCAAGCCAAAGCAGCTAAATGGGACGGACGCGTACGCAGACTACTAGCCTTGGGTAGCCACCCGCTCGTTCGCGTGTAATGGAGTCCCGTGACGCGCGACGCACTCACGAACGAAAATCTCATGCGAGTTTGAACGGTCTCTTATATAAAAAAAAAAAAAAGAAAAAAATATTCATGTCACACGAGGTTGTACACGTATACGGTTGGATTATCGAAATATTAACAATAGAGTTTACATTTCGTTTCGATTGCAACAACGAGAAACGCACGAGAAAGAGAAGCACGAAAGAAGAGAAAAAAAAAATAAAGAGAGACACCGAATAATAAGATATACTGCCAACGGAGGCATATCTCCGGGCAGCCATTTGCTGACGGTTGTGTGTATGCTAAATAAAAAAAACGTACGGTCACGACGAAGCGTAGCACACAATGTTAACAGAAGGCACGGCCACTCACGTATGACACTTTTCACAGATAGCGCAACAATTATTTTTCACGATCCAACATTCGAATCTGTCAACGTCTCGGAAAGAAAATATTTTGGATTTTTCTTACCTGAACAGTCTTCTACAGCTAAAAGGATTCTCAGCTTCGAATATCCGCGACCCCACGCCACTTATGCGGCATATGGAAGTGTACGGGGAAAATCTACTCGGCCATTGGCTTATTTCAGATAAGCCGCAAAAAGTCAGCCAATCAGCTTCGACCTTTTACGTTTTCGAGCATTTCTTTTTTACTTCCCCCTCCACCGTTGGGACGTCGAATTACCGCGTAAAGTGGCGGGAAAAGAAGGACAACGAAATTACATCGTGCGTTGAAAAATGTTCACTTGGACGATTCCTTGTTTGTCTACATCGGTAATAACGTTGCATTTTCGTAATCTTAATTTTGTATCTACTCCTATTCTGGAGACTCTCGCAAACTGATAAAAGGTAAATACATTCGCGAGGTTAGAACGTTGCACCGTACCAGATGTCGCCACAGTCGAAACGTCATCAGGGAGCCAACTGTCAAAATTATATTTATTTTGTAGCACACACGTATGCGCAGACGCGCATATGTACACGTACTTACGGGAGAGAGCGCGCGCGCCAATCTTTTCTCGGATAGACATTCGTGCGTGTTACATGCAACTGCAAAAGGTCGCGCTCCGAGCGCGAGTTTTTTTTTTCTCCCTACGTTGGTCCGATTGTTGCACTAGCGGGACGCAGAGAACGCTCGCTCTCGCTATACGTTATACCAAGGCGCTGATGCAGCCCCCCAGGAGGTGGGCTCGTACTTACGCAAACATGTCACGCAGCTTTGACTCTCGCATACACGCTCGGCGATACGCCCGAGTGTGCTCGTGTTTACATACGCCACACTCGCGGCGAAACGACGAACTCCGCGTTTATCAAGAGTTTCGATGTGTGTTTCTCCCACATCCTCCAACCGCTTCGTAAGCTTGCAGGACTACACGCGCATTTACGAATCAACGAAAAGCCGCTGTCGTAGAATACTCCAAAAAGTGTGCAAACTTCCCAATCGAATATTCCGCAGGAATTTCACGCTGTCGAGAAGAGTTGGCAATCGAGAAATCGGAGCACGCGTTAAGTCGCTTTCATTTCGCCGGATCGCGAAAAGCCGAGTTTTAAAAAAAAACTTTTTTCGAAATACTGCGGTAAAAATTGATACAGCCGCGTGGGCTTAACGGCATTCGAGTATCGCGGCGAACAATCGTGGAAACGTCAAACAAAAACGCATCGGATGCACTGTAAATAACCAAACGTGTGTTCATACACGTATGTGCATTGTTGCGCTTTGCGACGCTCGGTTCGATGATTATTAGCGCGAGGATTCTTGGTGCGGTTGTAATGAGAAAAAAGTCGGCAGAGTTTCGATGATCGACGATGCGTATGAGAGCGATCCTTTTATTCGTTTACTTGACGTTTGTCGTGTTATCGCGGCAAAAGAATTAGGTTATAAGTGCGTTCCGAAAATCTGCGCGTGGTAAAGGACCCTGTGGTGCACACGGGATAAAATAAGACTTTAAGAAAAATGAACGGCTTCAGTACCGGTGAGGAAGACTCGAGAGGAGCGGCAGATCAAATATGTTGTTTGGTGGACGAGGGAGAGAGATGTTCACGCTCAGCTGGCAATGCCTCTTACAGTAAACGCATTCAAAAAACTGTTACGCAGAGGCGCCTCAAGCTCAATCAGGATCACACGGTGTGTTCATCTCCTGTTCTCAAACTTCTTCTGTAAACAGAATTCCGATCGATTTTACGCTCGTTACACAAATTACAAAATACCACACTCGGTATTGCGGCTTCTGAATCTGTTGTAATTTGCCTAAAAGCCGCTTCCACGCTGGACCGAGGCAGGGTACAGCTGTTATGTCAGATTTCCAAGAACTACACTCGCTTGTTTCGACTGACACTATCTTATCTTGAATTTGCGATTCATTTGCTTGTTGCTGTATTTTAAAAGTTTGCTTCTGAAATACTGTTGCTAGTAAGCTCCAAGTATTCGATGTTGTATGAGCATTGTTGTTTTTTAAATGTCGTTTCGGCGGCAATCAAATTTTGACAATCTAATGCAATTTCTCATTACTGTAAATAATGTTGGAATTTTAATAACGTTATTCAATATTGGGCAAATTACTATAAGGCGCAACTCTCACTTTCAAGAAACTTAATTACAAATTTGTAGTGAGCGTACAGAACTCTAAGATACTGCATCATTCCAAGCTCGTGAACTTGACATTAGCATCGTCGGAACACAATGACACATAGAAAAATCGTTTTTTTGTTCCGATTTGTATACACTGATTCTAGCTATAAAAATAACTCAACTACTTTTTACACACGGATTTGAAAAGTAATCGTGAATAGCAAAAAAATGTTTTGTACACTGTTGAAAATAGGAAAACAGAATTATTTTTAAAAATCGTTTGTTTCATTCCAAATATGCGAATATTCATTCAATTCTAATTAAAGATATTTGCTATAAAAATGAACAGTGTTGTATGGATTACCATAATAAAAAAATGAATGACAACTCAAAAGAAAATAAGTGATAATATATTGTTACTACTGTTCCTTCGAAACTATTTTTAGGATCGTTCGATCGCTTTTTCTCAAAATACTTTGGTAAACGTATCGTTTGCTTCCGTCATTGCAGGTCCGACACACTTATATCTGTGACTATCATAAACAAGTGATCCAGTGCGCCCGATCGAAACAGCAGCAGCAACGGAGGCGGAAAGACTCCGAGGAGGATTCGGGCGAAACCGACAACGATCTTCCCGAAGTCGATCTCTTCCAGCTTCAAGTAGGCACTCTGAGGCGTTACAAAAGGCACTACAAAGTTTCAACGCGGCCCGGCCTCAACAAAGCGCAATTAGCGGATGTGAGTGAGCTCGCGTGAACAAAAAAAAGCAAGCGAATCCAGGTTTTTAACGTACACCCCGCACTACGCTACAAACAATGATAATAGTTTCCATATGACGTGGTTATTTTCATAGTCATTGGAGAGTTCATGAAGAGTTCATTCCATTCGCTATAAATTTTGATAAATTTTGTCCAAAGGGGCACGCGCGGGGAAACTATTTAAATCCTCATACTTTAAACGCGCCCGATGTTAATTTCGGTATTAAATGAATTTTCTTGATCACATTGCAGACACTGATGAAACATTTCAAGACAATTCCCGTGGCTGAAAAAGAGGCTCTCAGTTTCTTCATATACACAGTGAAGACGAACGCTAACAAGCTAGATCAAAAAAACGGATTGAGCAGCGACGCGACGTAGCGTAGGCGAAATCTCGGACCCGGCGCGATTCCAGGAATTCTCACATCTTAGGCGATACGAAGCATCTTCGTTTCTTTTTGTCATTCTCCATTTCGTCTAACTCTTTCAATGCTCTTAAAGACTTTAACTTGTTGATAAAAAGGTACATATTTTATAAGAATAATGTATAAATCTAAGAAACTATTATTATTTCTCCATTGAATGAACAAGCGAAGGAAGAATATAGAATAACAACAAGAACGAAAGAAAAGAAAAAAACATTGACCACTTTTACTCGAAGTCCGTCTTCTTTTTATTCACATCAAGTCCTTCGTCGACAATATTCCCGTGTCCTCCTCCTCGCTGTCTCCGCTCAATTCTGCAAACAGTGCAATGAATTTAGGATTTGCAAATGCGAAAAGTGGAGGGTGCTTTTGTGGTTGATGATTGATGCAAATGTATTTGTTCAATATTCAATAGTTAAATTTCAAAATGAAGAATTATTTTGTTGGGCAGCTTGTACCACAGTCCAACATAACTTCAGTCAAGCATATATGTCAATATCGGCAAATTTTACTTCAATTATCGTTAAATATGGAAAATCTAAATTTCCAAGTGTTAAATTATTATTGAGCTTGCTATTCGTACTACTAAATATGCGCGACATGGTCAAGGCTCGCAAATCCGCCAGTCCCCCTTTTGGACTAACTTTTCGAATGATTGTTCATCCAATAATAACCTTAACAGCATTGCCGCATCGTTTTTTCAGTATTTATAGTGACGAACGGTCGATAACGCATTAATGATGACATAATCATACCACTTTTAGTAAAATTATCGCCGAAACCTTTGTTCAATGATAGCCCTTTTGGCGAAATATTACTTTTATGTATTGGAAAAACAAAAAAATTTAAGAGACGTCCTTTTATCTGTAATCGTTATATGTGATAGCAAAATGCACGAACCTATTTCACCGAGGACTTTTTTCTGAACCGTTCCCTCGCCGATCATTTCGACATCATCGGAATCTTCATCCTCGGAGGTCTCATCAGCGGTAAACCACGTGCTTGGACCTCCCTCGCCGATCATGCTTCCCTGGAAAAGGGATCACTCGTTTTATGAGAGTTTTCAATGAAGTTTTCAAGTACTGCGGGATAGTCTGTACCGTGATTAATTCAGCGGATCCTTTGCCAACAGTTACAACGAAGCTCGGATCGTCCGTAGAGTCCACGTTCATATTGGCATCTTCATCATCGTCTCGTTGCGGCTTTAAACGACTCCTCGATTGTTTATCGGCGTTCCAACCAGCTAGCTTGATACTTATAGAGTCTCTCATCATCGTCATTATGTTCTCATTTGCTATGGAGTCTTGTAGACGCGACCTCGTAAGGGAACTCTCCTTGTCGGTCCTGAAATCCATTTGTTTGTGTAGTTATTTTGATCGTTTGGTTTTAAATATTCGAAGCCATTGATTAGAATGGTGACGAGTATTAGCAATCGAATTAGTTACAGGAACGGTGTAAAATTAGTCTCGGAAGAGAATGAGTAAGAATAAAAAGATCTTTTCGGTAATAGTCTAGTCTTGGTCATTCGGTCGTTTTACCAAGATTTAATCGTTCCTGACTGTAAATACGGTCATGTTTGTCATCTCTTACCAACAAAGACGAATGCTCTCTAGGGCGGAGATCATTTGGAGACTGCCTAAGGCCGAATCCACTTCACATAAAAATTGAGTAAGCGATGAGATCAAATATTCAGACCGAAATCACAAAAACATGATCTTCCGTTTGCGCTCATAAACGAATATTCGAAAAAGACAATAATGAAATAAATCAAGTCATACGAGAAGGATACGTAATCAGTACTACGGAGGGTCAGCGCCAGACTGGTCTGCTAATAATTCTGCCAATCAAGTATGGTTTCTGATTTCGCGAAACGTTTTTCAATTGAAAAAGGTTAGTTTAATTTCCGCTGCATAATTAGCGTGCATCTGCCATTTTAACTATATTTCGATTTTTTATGAAAAGCAGATCATCGTAGAAAGTTAGGAAGACGAATTTTCGTTCGATATTCGGCGTACGAGAAACTGGCGAACCTTGCTTGAACGTCGCGTTTGACCTCGTCCCGTACAAACTTGACAATTTCGGCAGCGCGGTTCGCAGCCTGGTTCGACGTTGCGGCAATAACGTCCGTAACGACGCCCGTTCTCGCGGTGTAGTCAAAGTGCAAACTACAAATTTCTCTGTATGAGTTGATGGCTAATGTTAGCTGAGCTACGCTGAGTCGCTCCTCGATGTAAGTCGGATCGATGACGCTATGTCCACTGTAAACAGTTTGTTTTTATCAATTAAAATATGTCCTCTCATGAGGTAGCGGTGCTGCTGTAGCAATCCTTCATTGGAAAATTATGTGACCAGTTCAGTGTGTGCTAATGGAGACGAACTCGCATAAACCGACAAAAGTGGCATTAAAATTGCTGATCGCACGTAAAATGTATACCTTTCAAATGTCACAAATGATACGCATACAGGTTGATGGTAGAGTGTTAACGGCAGCGGATCCTTTTCTGAGAACGAATGAATCGTCACTTCTTCTCCTGACGTGCTAACGTCTGGCCTGTGAAAATGCGATAGCGCAGCCAGTGTTGCTATGCACGCGCAATCGATCAGATTCCCATCATGATTTATTATGTTCACGTCAACTCGTATGTTCCACACCTATGCAATGAGAATATACGTATGTACACATCACGTGTTATTAAATGAACAAGAGCTTGTTTGGTTTGTACACGAGTGGATTTCATTTTTCTTTAATATTGCAAAAACTCTTTTTAGATGGATTTTTTTTAGATATTATTAATTAAAATTTAGTTCTTCTGTTATGTTTTTGGAGAATTTTGAAACTTTTATTCCCACTCTATAATTTGTGAACGCAGAGGTGTTTACTTACTTTTTTGTCAGCCACAATGCACAACGATTCTAGATCGATACATTTGGAGTCCTTAAAACACTTTTCCAATTGTCGGTTGACGAAAGCTCCAGTTTCGGATTGACGGCCAGCCTCGAGATGAGGAGCAGCCATCGGACCTAGTTCCACATAGATATGGAGTTTACCTTCATTGGGGCGAGTCGGTTGAGGCTGCTGAATATCACACGAGACATTTGCTACGACCCTGAATCAGATAACACGAAGTGCGTGATATCAACCAACTTATGGTAATTTAATGACAAAAGTTACTGTTACCTGGTTTGGCCCATCGTAGCGAGGCAGGTACCCCAACCGGCATCAAAGTACAACTTGACAGGACGAGCTTCCAAAAGCTGTCTGCCATCCAAACGCTGAAGCAAATAATACGATTCCAGCGTTCATCAACTTCACTTAATGTTTGCATTTTATTTTTATTTCACTTCATTATAATAGAAAAGGAGTTATATAAATGAAAGGAATTGAGTATTTCTATCATACAACGTTGCTCGCTGCAAATATGTTGATTTCAATCTAGCATGTTCACGGGTAAACAGATATAAAAGTTACGAGTTGGATTTTAATTCGATCGTATTATGTCAATATAAAAACGGTGGTATTTTTATGTACCGTTCCCTCGCATATTGCTCTGTTAATGAAATCCCGTTCGCAGCGGGACAACGGAGTTTCTCTCATCTTCTTGTTATCTCTCTTGTTTCTTTACGAAGATAAATCATTTGTATTCGTATTTTCGAAGGACTAGCATCCGCACCGGTAGGTTATGTTCACCGACATGTGCGATACGGGGTGGACGAATACGAGTGCTTGGAAGGCGCTGCCATCTACATGACTTTTTAATTTAGTAATGTGTGATATTTGAATTAAGAAGGTGGTACGACTCGGTATTTCTGCCATCCGAATGTCCGGAGTTTTTAGTCTCGTATTCTGTCACTCGAAGTACTACTTATGGCACCGTTATGAGAAATTTACATGCCCGCGCATACAGATATAGCGGCATGTTCATATAACACGACGATACCCATATAACATCATCAATATACGTAGTGTGTTCATTATAGTACCACATTCAATAGAGTAATGTTTATCGCAACAATCATGGGGGTTCGTATGGATAGTGTAACTATTTGATGCGGAATAACTAAAAAATTGTATTTGGCACCTAAAAAAGTGCTGCAGCTCTCATTATATGCATAAATAATGAAGACAAGAGTGTGTTAAATAATCTATTCACTGTTAATATATTTAAGAACTTATAAATCAATAATCAATTGTATTTTCTATAAGAACCTCCTGTACTGATTATTGATATACGCATACTGTGTACTTACGGGTATACTTAATTGCAAGCATTTATCCGCCTGTAATACTTTTATGTCCACTTAAAATACAAACAGTCCAATTACGACTCCCGTTCCTTTGCGACAAAAATGTCCCCACAGAATAACTAGCGCCACCTGCAGGGGAGAGTCGGAGTACAAAAATGTAGACAAAACGTAATTAGTTTTGGTGGATGGATGTAGCACGTCTTGTTACCCCTTCGATCTGAATAAGTGATAACAAGCAGCCGACGGTATCCCAAAGCGAGTATTTTTTAAATTGATAAAAATATAAAATCATGGCTGATCTATCGAGTTTCGGTGACTCCGGTTTCGACTCGAATGCCGGAGGTAAATCCTCCAATGCTGTCGATGCCGAACTCGAAGGATTCTTGATGTTGGAAAAGCAGAAAGCTCAATTGACCGCTCAGGTGAGCCATTGAAATTTCCATTTAACCTCTTTCAGACTTTTGTCTCGATTTTTTTCGTAGCGTAATAATAATTCTAATAATTCTTTTTTTCTATTTCTAACGTTTCTTAATGGCGCAATTGTCGCATGTTTTTCTGCAGATTCACGAGTTTAACGACTTTTGTTGGGAAAAGTGCGTGGACAAGCCAGGGATAAAGTTGGACAGTAGAACGGAGACATGCTTGAACAATTGTGTGGATAGGTTCATCGATGTTTCTCTGTTGATAACCAATCGATTCTCGCAGTTATTACAAAAGTCGGCGAGTGGTGGTCTCTGATAGCTCTATGTTGTCCATATCGCATTAAAAATTGACAATGCACTGGTTCGATGCTATCATCAGGCAATGATGATCTAGCAATCCTTAAAAATTTCATCAGCTAAGATTGCTTAAAAATTTCATCCGTGCGACGCAAGCTCCTTGGACTAAAGATGGCACACTACGAAATCTCACCTACAAGAGGCCTGTTCAGTGCCTCTGAACCCTGTAAGAGTAGCATAGCTCATGCTTTAGTCCGCCAAGATTCCGCAGTGCTGGTTGTTGATTGACTTTGTAATAAATTTACAGTTGAATTAAGATATGAAGAGTTAAATTTATTAAATGCTCCATTATCCGTATAATGTTACACAGTTGGATCTTCACCCTATTCGGTAAATATATCAGGTATGTGGCCATATATCTTACAATTTTTTGTATGTTCGTCCATTGTTGATCTTGACAATGACTCCATTCACGGAATTTTTTTCTTGGATCAATCAAATAGCAACTGGTCTTTGCGGCAAGCACATGTTATAAAACGCATCCTTTTTCCAGAAGTTTGGACCTTTCCAGCCGCACCCACCTTGCGTTAAAATTTGCGTCAAATCCTCCGATCCTTCATAATGTGGATCAAGAATCAGATACTTTATGTTGTCGCTTGTCTCGCTGTAATTGATACCTAGTATCGTGTGCGCTAGGACTCCTCCACCTGGATAATTTTAATCATAAACGCTTTTGGACTTGAGGAATAATTAAAGTGAAATTGAAAAGAACCGAAAGGAATGTTGGTATTTGTAAGAAAATTGGTCCAAAGGTCAGACGAGAAAAGTGAGAGCTCCCTCCATCTATATTTTTACGTACGACAAAATAGATGTCGAATTTACACTGGGTAATTGAAATTGTGGCAGCACGGCTTAATAACCTGATGCAGATGATGTAACTTTCACAAGGACTAGATAATGATACAAAAGTTTTTCAAAAGGGTCTTTAAACTGGAGGGGTTTGTTAAAAGAAACGCATTTGATGAACTTCAACGAGTTCATCAGTAACTCTCGCTTTAATGCGAACAGTTATATCATTGTATTATACGCAAATACGACTATATGCAGGTAAACAAATGCTGAAATGATTACCAACACGGCAATTATAATTTCGGTCGGGGCGAGCTACTTTTGCCCGAATTTCTCATATATACAATAAAATATCAAAGTATAAGAGTTTAAAAGAGAATCTTGAACATATTCAACATTTAGATTGCCTTCAATTCGTGCTAAGCATCGATTTTCACTCTTTAACGTTTTCTCATCTATGAGATTACATTTTACATGGGAATGCAATAAAAAATATAATCTAAACGCTCCGAAGGTCTTCTCACAAAAATCAGTTACTATAATTGCTTGTTCACTTTTAAAATCGGTCAATTCAATATCTAGCATTCAACTCTCAAAACATAAAAAAAAATACTGAAAATGGTAATATTAAAAAATCAATTTCGTTGCAACGTAACACCGCAAACTTCGAAATCGTTATTAACAAAAAAATCCGTTCCAAGCGTCGTGCATACGACTTACCAATCATAACGGGTGTACCCTGAGTTTCAAAATGATGGCTCAGATCACTCGCCAGGTCGGCCATCTCCCCGCCGTTCGCGGCACAAAGTATTTTTATTGTAATCCCTAAAAGCGTTTCCAGTACGAAACCGACTTCCGTCGAGCCGATCCATTGAGTGCTACCGACGAAACTCGACGGTTTGTCACCGATTTCAACGAGACACTTTTGTATTTCTCGATGTGTTGGAATTTTGCAGTTCGTGTAACCCTGTAATCTACAAACACGATAATAAAAGGCATACTAAACACTTTTGATTTCAGCGATACGTAGTTGAATATGTAATACTTTTAAAAACAGGGTAAATTGGTAAAGATTATTGGTAGAGCATAAATAAATAAATTAGTTTCGGTTGAGATTCTCCAGCTCTCATCCGACTATTCTAATGAATTTAATGTTCGCTTAGTTGGAATAAAACGGAAGTTTTTTTTTTTATATCAACATCCTATCATTGAATTTTTTTCCGGCCGTTGTAGACTACAAGAATGACAAATTTTTTAAAGATTTTTCATATTATCGGTATTCGAAGTTTACAAAAAAATATTGGTTCACAATATCATTTAAAAAAATGATACATCTTTTGTTGCGTTTATACCATGTATACTTCGAAGCGACATTTATACGCTTCTTTGTCATAAGATTTTATCTTCAATTACCATTAGTATTACTATGCTCACTACTACTATAACTGCTATCAATGACGAACAATGCGAATTGAAGCGTTTTATTTTATAAATCTGAGTTTTTGCTTAAGTTTCATACTAAACCCAAACAAACAGATGTGGCGAACGCGATGAAAAAAAAAGATAAATTTTCACGTAGGTATCGAGGAATTTTGTAGATTTCATTATCTCACCTGTACCAGGAGACAATAGTTTGAAGAGACCTGTAAGCGCATCCCCACCCGCTATCATTGATGTCTTGCATGTAATGATGATAAGCGTACAGCCCGTGCACAGTGGCGACTTTACCTTCTGTAACAATACCAGGAAGTTCCTTTTTTAGCGTCACCTCCAAAGTTAATAGTCGACATTCAGAATGATAGAATCGAGCATCCTTCGTGACATCTACCAGTACTGTGTACCTTGAGGTCCTTGCGCAATAGCTGCGTGAGGATTCAACAGTGGCTCGTCGCTCGCTGAGTGCTTCAGGAAATTTACGGCATTGCCTCTTCTGAAGCGAGGCCTAGTGAGATCGAGAGCGAGTGCTTTGTGGAGCCGTTTTCTATATTCAACTGGAATGGATTTTTTACCATTTATTTACGATACGAATGTGATATTACGCCAGTAAAATTGAATGCAGTAAAATGTAACATTGAAGCAAGAATGAGACTTTATCATGGAAAATAACTCTTACGCAATTCATCGTCGGGTACTCCTACCGGGTAAGCAACCGTGATCAAGTGTCCGCACGTATGTGGCTTGAAATGCAACGGTATGGGGAGCCTGAGCTTGTCCTTTTCTTTCGTCTGCTCGACTATTGATTTCTCGATCAGTCGGATATTTCGACAGACCGATTCGACGAGAATCGCGTACAGTTGGGCCGCCGTGGAAGTCTTTCCGACAACTGATAAAGCATCGATATAAAGATCGAACTGTAGGCTCTCGAAGGGACCTTGTAATTGAAAGAAATTACTTGAGACTCCGATCTCTCGCTTCAGCAGGCTCCGGTTACGGCTCCGAAAGTTCTCGGTACTTACGTTTTATGTGATGCAACACCGGTGCGCATTTTGGATTGGATTCCCCCATTTTTTCGCTGGACATAGTCCACAACATGCTCGCTTCGATCGCGTCCTAGTCACGAAGATTGGTAGAATGATTAGATATTCTCATGGACTCATCAAGTATGAACGGTATTGAAGTTTGCAGCGACGCAACGATACTAACACTTCTTCTAAATTACATATTTTGAATTTCTACAACTGAATTAATTTCTTTTTTAATTTTCCCTTAGCTGTTTGTTGCGTTTAAAAACCCCAGAATCCTACTCACGACCGTTCGTGTCCTGATGCAGTATCGATTCGCCCACACGAACACATGGAAGGTGTGACAAGGTTTGTCCGCACAGGCGGTTACGTTATAACTTCTTTATCTTTATCGTCATATGAAATTCTTTTTTGGCCCTCATATATGTAATGAGAACTTCGAAGGAGTTGGAGCTTCGTTTCAAGATGCAAAGTTTAACACCGTCATTATTGGCACATGTTCTTAATGCAACTTACCACAATTTCGGGAACGCTCTTGCTTATACGCTCATTAAGACTACGATTATGAGGATTCCAGGACGCGGCCATTAGGTCTGTAATTGAGACTTCCTTACTATCGTCGTCTGTACCCAGAAGATACATGTCCTTTGCTGGAAATCTAAACCCAACGTTTCCCGAAGCTATCTGCGGCAAAGAGCACAATAACAGGTCTTTTAAATGGAAATATTGATAGGATGTGTTAAACGCAAATTTTAAGAAAGCTGGTCCTACAGTTTTTCGAGTTTCCTGGAAAGCTTCCACGATAGAGCTTCTCGTGGTCACTATTGGAAAACATGTTTGCACCCGGATGTAATGAAATCTCTGCCAGATATCCTCGTCGCTTATGATTTCCACAGATCGAGCGACTTGCAATATTTCGTGAACGTAATAGTACGCCTGAACATTCGCGTCATTCAAAGAGTACTTGATGAGGAGGGGATTGTCTGTAATGTCAATATCCTGTAGAATAATTTTTTTGTTCATTAAAATATAGATAGGATTTTTCAAATTAAAGAATTCTATATTGTTTCGTTCCTTTTTCTATTTTTATGTATCTATGTTTCAATTATAGCTTCACCAGTGGTTATAACATTTCCAAGCATGGGAGAAGGCATGGATGAATCGAGCAAAATAGGAGTGACCACGTTGTAATTGGGAGTCACAGACAAACAAGACATATTTTTAGTAGCAAATACCCACTTTTATTCAAAAATGAGTTACTATAGGCTTGATATCGATAAAAAAAATTACATTTTTTTTAATTAATAGAAGGCAACGAAGATGCATTACAAAAATTTCGTTTATTTATTTATTATTCAGTCAGTTTTCATAAATTTGGAAAATCTGTGTACAATGAAGATCATGGATAATACGTCACTATTTGACATAGCCAAAAATGTGGACTAATGAGAAAAATATACATTCATAGTCTTCCAACAATACAAAGTTTGAAATGTAATGTCATGTAAAATCTTAAGTGTACTTTCTGTATAATCTGATCGATGTTCCCTAATTGACTTTTGAGAAAATAGTTAACGCTATGAAAAGCCACTTTGATTGTGTTTGACTACCAAGTCTAGGACTAAACGCTCGAACTGTCCTTTGACGCCTAAGTTTGTTCAAATGTTTGACAAGTATTAGGACAAAGGATCATCACTATTGAGGGAAAGGTAAGAATGCGATACCTTAAAAGCATCTGGAATACGCTCTTCTCGTTCCCCGATGAACAGAACGCCGCATAGATCAATTTCCGCAGGCATATTCGGTTGAAGAGCTATGGGATGGAGAGAACATTCCTCATTGTTGGATTCATTGATAACAAACGTGAGTACGGTGAGTGTGTTGTCGTACATCACTCCATAAAGACGGCCAGTTGTCGTCGAGCTTACATGCTGCAAGCGCTGTAATTTCGAGTTGAAAAATTATTTTATAGAAATTAATAAGTCGAGTTGTGAATTTCCTAATCGATGGAAAACCGGTGGTTCGATTTTCTGCGTGGTAACGGGAAATAATGTATCTATTTACGTTAATTAAGATTGCGGAAAAGGGAGAGAAGGAATATTGGATATGAACTCACATCGATAACGCTGGACGATATCGTAAGTGATGGCGTCATATTGCCGAAAGCTGTAAAACAAAATGATGTGAATGAGCGCCTAAGCAACAAATATGATACAGAATTGGTTCAAAATGCCATATGGGCTGACAGGTGTGACTTCGTCAATGGGGGGGAGGAGAGGAAACGTAATAATGAGCATACATATGAATCCAGCAACTGAAGGGAATATGAGGCGCTGCTGCTTGAACGTGTTCCACATCACGCTGCAGACCGTGTTCGAACGACGTGCGCATCGTCGAGAATAGAGAAATAGAACGTTAAGGTAGTTTCGTTGCACGAAATGTCCGGATTTTTTCTTATGCCAACCTGCCGCTCGTGGCGCTACATACGTAATGAGAATCTTGCAGACGTTGCATGTGTACATTCATATAATCTTGCAATATCTGTACAACCTATTATATATAAATGTGTGGCTGGTCGGTAAAAATCCTACTGCCCAATATCTTCCACGACAGGCCACATTTTCGGCGAAAGAATAAGATAGTATTGCAGTATTGGCTTTAAATGTCTAGATATTTTTCACTCGATATTTACTTAATGTAGTGTATGAAAGAATATTGGAGCCGTATAAACGCTAATAGTACTTTTGCGTACACGATGCAATTTTTTAAATTACATAATCGCGAGCGCCGCGACACAAATGTTCTTACAAAACCACCAGCGCCACGTGCAAGTAGGAAATAGAATGAGAAGGTGCGGATGGAACGCGATTCATTTTGATGCACGGAGTCGGTCGGCGTGTCACCTTCTCGGTCGAGAACAAAAGTATGCGATGACTTTGCGAACGCTCGTTTCAAAGCTGTCTCGTCGACGATTGGACATTGAAGATTAATCGCTCGTTCTGGCTTCGCGATTGGTCGTTTTCAAGCAACGCTGCGTGTAACGTATAGCCAGCTGGTAAAGTTACATTTGTTTGAAATCAACGGGCTCCAAGCGCGTACGTAGAGGCGCACAGGTTTGTTGGTGTGCTCGGATCCTAGAAGCGGCGGGATAATCCATTGCCATGACCGTGCCGTTGTGAGGTCGTACCGAGGAAAAAACGAAACTTTTTTTCCTTCAACGAAACGAATACACACACGCGTGAAGAGGCTTCAAAATTCTGCTCGAAAATATCCAAAACTCTGGCCGAGAATAATTACGTTGGAGACTAACGGCCGTAGCGACGAGCGAACGCGTGGGAAAGTTTTTACCGCGGATAAAAATTCTTCGGCCCACGCGCGCCAACAAGATCGTGTAGCGCGAGAAAAGTTCGCAAAAGGAAAAGCAGAAAGTTTCAACGGAAATGGCTACAATTAGAATACACGAGGACCAGGAAAACAGAATCGTCGATGTGCGGCGGGGCAAGGAAAACACCACGCATCAAGCAAATTCTCTGCAACAGAACAAACGGCCGGTCTTGGCGGTGTTGCACAATAACTGCCATCGTAATGCAAAAATCGTGAGTACAATTGCGAATCTTTATTCTCCTCTCTCCACTTTCATACTTTTCGTCAGTTTTTACAACTTTTATGATTTTCTCGACTTTCGAAAATCGTTGAATCGCGTCATTGACAGGGAATCTGCGGCAAGGATGAAAAATACTCCAAAGCGAAGGCGTTCGCGCCTGCTCAGACTGAGTCCTTCAAAGTATTCGAGGAGAAAAAGGAAGAAGCTATCATCAAGGTCTACGAGGACAAACTTGTGGAGGAAGCTTCGGTAGTACTGAGGGAAACTAGGGAAATTACAGAAATAAAGATCAAACAGACCACAGAGATCGTGCCTAAGACGGAGAATGAGAAACCCACGCTCCAGGTCAATCCTACCAACATTGGCGTCGTACCACCCTTCTGTACAGGTGCATTAGAGAAACGAGACGATTCCATATTCTCTCAAGCGCTACCTATGTCCCTGGAGAAAACGCTAGGCTTCCTTGACTCTGGCAAGAAGCAAGATCACAAAGCGAAGAGGGAGGCTTGCAAGACTCTTAAGAACAGTTTCTTTGATGTCGACGAGTACAGGGCTGATATCTACAACTACTTGCGATTAGCTGAGGTACACTGTCATTCTTCTCATGGCCGCAATGTATTCAAATATTCATTCTACACATTGGCGTCGTTATTTCTGCAAACTCTTCGCAATTCCATTTTTGAGAATATTGTGCAACCATTCAATAAATATTGGGAAGAACGGTTAATTGAGGAAGATAATAAGTGAATGTTGCAAATGTTTACTCGTGGGGCAGAAATTCATGTTGATACGATTAATTTTTAAAAAGTCGTTTTAACGGACATCTTACATCGATGCGCACGTGCTTTTAGACTCAGCACAGACCAAAGCCCGGTTACATGAAGAAGCAACCGGATATAACATATTCCATGAGGTCCATCTTGGTGGATTGGCTGGTCGAGGTCGCCGAGGAGTATCGGCTTCAAAGTGAAACATTGTACCTTGCCATTTCCTATATCGACCGATTTTTGTCATACATGAGTGTCGTACGAGCGAAACTTCAACTGGTTGGTACTGCTGCCATGTTCATCGCTGCGTAAGTATATCAATTTATGAAAAACTCTGTATCTGCGTAAAATGGAGATTCAAATGAAATAAGAATGAAAATCAGCGTTTCCAATGAATATGTGAAAATCTTGTTTTTAAATTACAGCAAATACGAAGAAATTTATCCACCGGATGTTGGCGAATTTGTATATATAACCGACGACACGTATACGAAAAAGCAAGTTTTACGAATGGAGCACTTAATACTACGTGTATTGTCTTTCGACCTCACGGTACCCACGCCTCTTGCCTTTCTGAGAGATTACTGCATTAGTAATAACTTATCGGAAAAGATACTCTACTTGGCAATGGTAAGCTAAAGGCTCTCCCGCAGATTTCGAGTTTGTGTGAAAAAAGTCGTCACAAAAGTTCTCATTTAATTGTTTGTTCCGATAATAGTACTTGTGCGAGCTGTCGATGCTGGAAGCTGATCCTTATCTGAACTACCTACCGAGCCATTTGGCAGCAGCGGCAGTAGCCTTGGCTAGGCATACGCTACAAGAGGAAGTCTGGCCGCACGAGCTTGAATTATCCACCGGGTACAGCATCAAGGATCTACGAGCATGCGTCAACTCTCTCAGCAGAACGTTCGCTAATGCTCAGAACATTCAACAGCAAGCTATACAGGAAAAGTACAAAAGCAGCAAGTAAGTGTCAGCAGTAATCTTCTCGAGTACCGACTATTAACAATGTTTCAAAAATACTCGTGTTCAACAGATGTAAATTTATCTCAATTTTTGTTTGCTGTTCTTCAAATTTACATTGTTTTTCAACATCTCAATTACGTGCATACTATGAAACTGCAATATCTGTTTTTTTCACATGCTCAACCTGTTTTTTCTGTTACTGTTAATAGTCATTTGATGACCATAAAAACGTTCATTTTTCGTATTTTCAGATATGGTCATGTTGCCCTTCTCTTGCCAAGAAGTACGGACGCTCTGTCGAGCGAAGATGATTTGGAGACTCCCTAAAATCGAATCGAATTCTCATAAAAATTTACGAAGCAGAAAGATCAAATATTTTGAACAATACCGCACTTAAATGATCTTCCCCGCTCACTGCGGTAGTTAACGAACCTCCCAAAAAGTAAAAAAAAACGGAATATGAAACTAAAGCTTTGAAGTGAATTCACAAGGAGGGGATCAGTGCAAGACTGACCTGCAAATCATTCTGCAAATGAAAGAGTGCATGAATTTAAAAACGAGTTTATAGCTTGTGTATGGCTCGTCGCACTTTTATTTCGAGTGGAACATATTGGTCAAATTAGTACGGGAGTGTACGTGGTAAACGGTTATATGCACAATTTAAATGCGTCGTTTGCCACTACACCCAAAACTACACTACGATTTTCGTCAAAACTCGATATTATTATACCAACGCATATGTTGGCAACCGGCAAATTTTTATCCAACTCATTCCGGAGCTATGTCATTATATTAACGAGCGAACTCCGGATCACGTTGTTTAACGTTTGTTAGTACTTTTATAGTAGTTATAAAAATGAAAAAAAAAAAAACGAAAAAGAAAACGTCCCCGAAAGGAATTTCCACTTTTTAAATCGAATATTATATACGGCATTTTTTTTAAACATCGAAACGAATATTAACTACTCCGATGCACGAATTTTAAATTACATTGCCAGTGAACAGTAGTTATACATTACATTATGATAATAGTAGTATTGATACGATTATAATTGAAGGTAATATTTTTTGTATTTATTATTGAATATTTTACGATTGGACGCGCATGTTGATGCGATAGCAAAAATTCGTTCAAGTGAAATGTAAGAAAAGGAAAAAGAAAACAATATTGTCTTTCTTTTCTTAATGCATTCGTTTCCCACATATCGTACAATTATTTATTTAGACATCCTTTGAAATGAGTTTTTCCGTTTTCAACGTCTATTTTTCGTACCACACTAACTTCCCTAACGTCTCATCATTTCCAAAATACACTCGAGGATCCCGAGCCATCCTTAGCATATCCATATGTATCATTGCTGCGGTTCAAAAATGCATCACCCGCTGTACTCGTATTATTTATCGGGATTTATATTAGTTACCTTATTCCCGTATAATTTTTTTTTTCGAGTTTTTACGTTTTCTATTATCACCTGTTACTATTTCGCTTTTTTCTATATTCCATTGCAATTCCAGCAGATGGAAATTGTGGAAGTCCTTCGCCATTTCCGATTTTTTTTCTAGCTGTCTTTTTTTGCATTATACGTTTAGCGACGACGGAAAGAGATTGCGCGTGACCGTCGCCGGAGTAAGAATTAAATAAAAATTGAAAACTTCAATCTTCGATTTAATTCGCAATTATTTCTCTTCAGCTTTAAGCAAAATTGATGCTTAACATTGAATACCAATCCTGTCCACTTGTAAATCGATGGAGATTAGATTAACCGAATGTTACACTTCAACGTCTAGTCGACAGCACTTTTCTATACAATTTTACTTAAAAAAACATTGGCAGCTGTCGAATATTACAACGTTCGTTCCAACTTCAAATTTCGAATGTCGCGGTTGGACCAAGGAAAAGGTGAGACTACTGGTTAGAATGCAATAGGTGGGCGATTGAATAAACGACAGTTCAACGAATCACTTTTATACAGGTATAATACATAGACGTTATCATTACGGTTAAACGGAACTGATCCATGGTAAAGTTATTGAACACGATCACAAAAAGAACCATATCAAGCTTTTCCTACAAACCTTCAAGAGGCATGGCGGTTTATCATAGGTGATTGCCATAAATTTTCTACAGTGCCAATAACACTAAAAATACTTCGTTTCTAATTTACATTAATATATCATACATTATTTGTTTCTTGAAAAATGTATTTCCCTTTGTTTACACGCGGCGTGGATCAATAATCGAAAACAACATTACGATATATATTTTGTCGTGTGTGCTTGGTTTTTATGAATTTTTCGCATTTTGTTTTTACGCGCCGAAAAATAAGGAGCCGCGAAACATCTTGCAAATAAAAATTTGAGGCGTGGAATGTAGGATGCTCTAGTTTAAAAGGAGTTCGAAGGCGCAAAGTTTTTTTTTCTATTCCTTATCATAATACTGAACAATATATTACAATTTACATTCATAGATTTCCTGTAACTGTGAAAACAATGTACCGCTCAGAAGGTGCTTCCGCCGATGTGTACCTTCAGTTCTCTTGGAAACAAAAAAAAACTGCACTCTTCTATGCACTCCAATGTCTAATCGTGTGTGTATATATATATAACAATTCGCAGGATCAACTCGCGATGATTGGCACGGCCCCATACTGTTTTAATCGTTTGCTATTAGATTTTTGTTGCTGTTTTAAGATAGATGCGTCCTGAATGAGATATGGGCAAAACCGTTCAGTAGTAAATGAGCGACCCGACCGGAGTACATTTCTTCAACAGATCATAGTACGCGATTATGAATTTTTTTTTTTAGTATTTCAATATCAAGACGCAATGATCCGAATGCTCAAAATTTAGAGCGCATGTGTCCCGCCGTGGGTGTGTTTGTTTAACGATTAGGGCCGACGAGACGTTATCACCTCGTTGTAATATCGTATGACCGTGTGTACGGGATACAACCAAAGTTAATATCACCGGTGGATGGGCTTAATGACGCGAGTCTCTTGGATAGAATTCCGCAAGAGTCGAAGCTGGGATACGCTTGAGCATTTCCTTGGGGAAGATACGCAACAGTTGCCAACCGATGTCCAAGGATTCGAAGACCGTTCGATTCTCGTAGCTTCCTTGGGAAATGAAGTTCTTCTCAAATTTCGAGAGAAATTCGAGGTAAAGTAGATCGTCTGGGGTGAGCGCTTCCTCGCCGACAACAGCTTTCATCGCTTGCACGTCTTTGCCGATGGCGTAACACGCGTACTGAAATTACGAGCAAGGAAGTGCGATTGGAAATTCTTATTCCTTTCCGGGTAGGGAAACGATGTTGGATCGATTCGGGGACTTACCAGCTGATTGGAAACATCTGAGTGATCTTTGCGTGTCATTCCTTCACCAATAGCGGATTTCATGAGTCGCGAGAGCGATGGGAGTACGTTGATCGGCGGGTAAATTTGCCTGTTGTGCAATTGACGATCGACGTATATCTGTCCCTCGGTAATATAACCGGTCAAATCGGGAATGGGATGGGTGATATCGTCGTTTGGCATAGTCAAGATCGGAATCTGAGTTATGGATCCGTTGCGACCTTCAACACGACCGGCACGCTCGTAAATAGTGGCAAGATCGGTGTACATATAACCAGGGAAACCACGACGTCCGGGTACCTCCTCACGGGCAGCCGATACCTCACGAAGAGCCTCCGCGTACGATGACATGTCAGTAAGTATTACGAGGACGTGCTTCTCGCACTGATAGGCCAAAAATTCAGCCGCCGTCAGGGCCAAACGTGGCGTTATTATACGCTCGATCGTTGGGTCGTTAGCTAAATTTAAGAAAAGGCACACGTTCTCCATTGAGCCGTTTTCTTCGAAGTCCTGCTTGAAGAAACGCGCTGTCTCCATATTGACACCCATAGCCGCGAATACTATCGCGAAATTATCCTCGTGCGAGTCCAGCACGGATTTTCCTGGGACCTTGACGAGACCGGCTTGACGACAGATCTGTGCGGCGATCTGAAATATACAAATGAAAGTGTCTCAAATAAAGTACATTCTTTTTAATATAAACAAATTCACTATCTTTTATTTGGCTTCCAATTTTTTTGTTTGGGTTCAATAGGCTTATATAAAGTTTGGTTTTCAAAATTTAGTTCAAATAGTAATGTGGCACAAAATATACGGAACAGAGCTGCCTGTATCAGCTGGTGTTTGTCATATTTTTCTTGTAGCCTCATGAGAATGCCATACAGTAATGCATTAGGAATTAAGTAGCTGTGATGCACAATTTCTACAGGTTTGAAATTGGCTTCAATGATAAGGATGGCAAGGTTAGAATAATTAAAACTTCCTGGGACAGAAAAAGAAACATTGAAAATGATCATGTATGAATAAACAAAATGTGAAAAATACTTGGAAACATTGTTTCAAACAATGAGACAAGATACAAACGGTAGGTTTGTATTCACGAGCGTTACCTCATTGTGCGGGAGACCAGCAGCAGAAAAGATTGGAATCTTCTGACCTCTGGCAATGGAGTTCATAACGTCAATGGCAGAAAGACCCGTCTGTATCATTTCCTCAGGGTAGATACGAGACCAGGGATTAATGGGTTGACCCTGAATATCCAAGAAGTCTTCGGCAAGAATGGGAGGTCCCTTGTCGATGGGTTTGCCAGATCCGTTGAAGACTCGACCTAGCATATCCTCGGAGACGGGAGTCCTCAAGATGTCACCAGTGAATTCGCAAAGAGTATTTTTCGCGTCGATGCCTGACGTCCCCTCGAAAACTTGAACGACCGCTTTGGATCCAGAAACTTCGAGGACCTGACCAGATCGAATGGATCCATCGGCGAGTTTCAGCTGTACGATCTCGGCGAATTTTGGAAACTTAACCTCGTCCAAAATGACGAGGGGACCGTTTACACCAGAGACGGTCTTGTAAGCTGCAGGCGAAGGAGAGAAAATATTTGAGAGAATGCGACCACGGGATCGCGGAGTTGTCAGTCACGCGGGTTCCGCCCGTGGATCGCTCTCTTCCCAAGCGCATCGAACCCGCGCGAATATATCGAAAGATTTTCCTCATTATTACGTCATAAAAAGTCATGTCGCAGGTGGAAGTTTGGAAAAATATTGGCACGTTCATCAAGACGTAAGAAAATTACAGTATCAGTCTGTATTCGGGCCGCAGAGGAAATTAGGTGTGCGTCGAGTACAAATTTACCACCATGATAGATGGTCGTCTGCAGTCACATGACTGCACGCCCGACGCACTCGCGGGAACGTAACATACAATTCTTCGTACCGTTTTCCGCAAAAAAAAAATGGAATCATCAATAACGCATAGCTGTGGAAGAGCATCAATCGATCGACGAAATGGGAGATTGAAAGTTGCTCGAAACGAGTATACGATATACAGCATCAGCTGACCCACCCTAGCATCGATCAGATGCTACGCCCATTGTGCCGTGCGCGAGAGCTCCTCCGGTAATTTCGACGGATATACCAAATATCAGCAAAATTTATTCCGTGGAGTAGAAACGTATGTACTTACTCAGCCGCGGCTGCGATATGAAGTCCCTTGAGACCGCGAGAACATGCTCTTGCACGGCTTGACGAGCCCCGATGGGTTTCGCGTACATGTTTTATTTTTTTGGCAATCGAAGTCGTCACCTTCCTCGGTATAAGATGCGCCGTACAGCAGAAGACTGATACTGGTGGCGCCTGACTTCGATACCACGGCCAGCAGTCCCGATCGTCAAGGGAGAGCGAGTGAGAAGGAGGAAGTGAGCTCCGAGCTGTGTGGAGGGGAGTCGTTGCGCAGATACACTTGTCGTGAAACGAACCGAGATAGAGGGGGACGCGATGGACAACGAGAAGTTCAGGGCTGACGGCCAAGAAACGTACAAAATTAGCGAATAGCTAAACTTCATGAGATTGTTGATAAATTGTAATAATCGAGATTACGAGTGAAACGTATTTTCGCTGCTCAAACGACTGGTCTTATCAATGTATCGATAATTAAGTGCAGGTTTCAGTTACGTGAATGTTGCGCATGGATATTCGAAATGTCACGAGTTAGATAGAGACAGAATTGAAATCTCGCGGCATCACGTGCTTGGGACTTGAAGTACTTCTTTTGTGCTTTTCATTTGTTCTTGTCGATATATACAGGTTTATAGGAGTGCCGAGTTAATTTGGCTAAAATTGTGAGTAACGGTTCGTTCTTATGTTTTTTTTACTCGGAATTTCGGATTTCTTTAATTTCACGTTATTTGAGTCTTTTTAATGCACGAGACCGCGATGGCGGTATGCTTGAATTTTGCAACTGACAATGAATAATATTAATGTTTGTTAGGTCTGGTAATAGATAAGGACGATCAGGCGTCAGATGTTACTTATATCTCCGCACTGCTGTACGAACTCCCCTTTTTCCAAGTTTCTTCTATTTGCGTCAAGCGTGTGATTTTGTGATCTTCCGACGAGCCTAGCTCACGACATAAAACGAACGCTCAACCTGTGTCTGATGGCACACGTGACAATACCAACATACGATACAAAACTGCTTTACCGTCCGCCGATACTGCAGCCAGTAGTATAATACCGCACGTAAGCTTGAATATTGCATTACCGACGAACGATAATAATGTTTGATCGGCAACGATTCCACATTTATCCAATCACGATAAAGGATCAGGAAGGGTGTTTAATTCGTAATAAACGCAGATTGTACAAAATCCATGTATTGAGTCAATTTTTGATGCCTTATAAAACAAACGATGGGTTGGGCTTGTTCACCTTCGAAAACGGCACACACGACGAGTAAGTATAAATCGCCAGTACCTTTACGGAATGAATTTCATTCTGTTTGCATCGGGGTTCACTGCAATTCGATTAATGGCATGTTGCACGTATCGCTATGAAATATTTAATAAGAGCGCATTGACGATTCATCGCAATCCGATTGATATGAGTGGCCCAAGAGCGGTATTGAAGTTACGGTGTTCAGAGTCTATGCGCGCGCCTCCTAGTGCAAATCAAGACAAACATTCCAAAACTCGTCCAACAAAGAGTATCTATTTCGGTATTGTGTCGTTTTTATCTCACTGCGAGGAGTCAAACTCCGTGTTTCGCGGGGCATTGGAATTAAGTGGTAGCGATAATGTTTTAAACAAATCTGTACAGTCGAATAAACGTAATATGAGCACGAATCATTGTTGAAACGACTATAAATACCGGTTACGTCCGATGACACGCACGCGCCCGCCGAAAATCGCGTTTTTTCCTTTCGTCTCTCTCCTGTCGCATTATGTTTTCTATTTCCATTTTCCTGTTCGATTTTTAGGCGAGCTATTGTATTCGTAACATTTTTGATATATCACACATTGCGTGCCAAAATGCACATTACAGCTGGTTTTTTTTTTAAGAACTACCATTTATTAGTGCTCGTTTCGTCGTCTCGATTAGCGCGATACAGCGAACGTTTACTTACAATATGTATACACAGTTGGCTCACGCTGGGCTCGATTCGTCTGAGTTTGGATCGGGACGAGGGAGATGCGCTGCAGGATACGCGTTCGTTCGTGCACCTTCGCGGAAACGTCGTACAATGTACTCTCATCCATTTTGCCGAGAGACGCGAAGGGAAAGTATACGTGTGCGGTTACGAGCAGCGGGTTACCACGAGTGAAGGTAAGGATGGTAGAGGCGGTTATAGCCGCGAGTATTTACGCGAAAAGAGGTTAAGAATGATAAGTGAGGTTAGGGCCACGAGCGGGTGGTCGGCGAGTTGAGGTTAGGGCAAATACTCATCGGACCAAAAGTCGACTTTGCAAAACTAAGGATATGTCGAAGATGTACCATGTGACGCACAAGTGCAAGAGAGATAGTCGAAATTTTTTAATCGCAATTTCTCAGGAACGAAACATTTTTATCGTAAAATTCAAGCATCTATTTCTATCTCTGTGTATTTTACAAAGACTAATACTCGATTTTTCGCCGTAAACTTAATTGACGCCGAGAAAACGGATTTCGAAAATTTGTGAGGTTATGTCGATGTTCGTCATGCCCTTAACCGGTGATGTCCAGTAGATGGCGGCAAAACAGATGAGAGTCGACCGTTACTTCGTAAAATAGATAAATCTTTTTTAACCGTTCATGCCCAAGCGCCGGACAACAACGAACGAAATGAAATAATGGAATTCGCCATAACGTCATTCGAATTTATTGCACCGAGCTTAAATTAAGTTTCTTCACCCAAGTATAGACGCGATTTGGTGTATCGCGAGGCTCCATTCGTGAAATACAATATCGAATTTGACAACTGGATCGATCGAAGCATACACTCGTTATTACAATTTTATTTACACGCGATCGATGCTTCGCAACGATTACGGGAGTAACGGAACTTGCCCGTCAGCTGCGAAAATTCTCGATCGGCACGAATCGAACGAGAAGTCATTTGTCTGGGTGCCGTCGATCGACCTTTCGCGTATAACGCGGGTCAATTCACAGCGTCCCGACAAATGCCTCCTTGTACATCGGAATGTGCTTTTGTTCGTTCAATTTTTTTTTTTTTCATTACCTACTCTATCTTCGTTATTATCCGCTATCTATATCATCAATTACACAATGATAACTACTTGCGAAATTATAATTCGTTAAACTCTCGGAGTAAAAATAACGCAATAATGAACGATTTTTAGAACAGATATGCGAGAAGATAAGGAGAGAGAAAGATGCGGAGAGATAGGAAAAAACAAAGGGGAAGTAATCTGGGAAATCGGGAAGAATTTGTACAATATTTACAAAGGCCCAGAGAGACGGTCGCGAACGATAAACGCGACCTCCACCGGACCGTAATTACACAGTATATAAGAAGAGGATAAACAAAAACGATTTCACGTGATCTCGCCGTGGCACTTGTACGCTCGCGGCTCCTCACGGATATTCAACAATTATAAACGACGAACGATCGATCGGGGAATCGGTTTAGTACGAAAAAAGAACCAGCGTTTGAGATATCACCGGAAACTGTTGCTTCCCGGAACAATCGCATTTGCGTGGGTATTCTCGGGACAAAGTAACATCGATATTGGAGATTCGAATATCGTGAACTTGAGGATTAATTATTTTTTCCTCGCGTTGGACGTCGACAGGGATAATAATTTATGTATCACCAGCAGATCTGGAGGATAAAGATGGACGACTCGTCAGTGATGGTTTGGCCCCACCGGAGTACTCTCATTTTCCAAAAATCTTTCGGGAAGGTGCTTTCGATTTTGTGTCAGATAACGACGGTTCGATTAGACCGAATTGATCGTCGCAACACCCTGGCTACGACATTGAGCAAAAGATTTAGGTGCCCACCGTGTTTCGGATTTTTTAAATCCACGTGGATGAAATTCATCATCAGAATACGCATGGGTGGTGTAAAATTCGATTCTTTTCGCGTCCGAAGATATTCACTCTGCAGCGAGGAACAAAACGGTGAACCTAAATATTGCTGTGGACAATAGCCTCGAGTTTGTAGCAATCAATTCGATTGAGAGTTCGAAACGTTTCGGAAGAAATGATCGAGCAAGGATAATTGTTTTTTATTTGTTTCAACAGGAGTTTTGTGAAAATAGGATATGTCGATCTTTCATATGCAGGGTTGACGCAAATGTGCACTTTTGGGTTCGTGAGGAGTCGTCCGTGAGGAATTAAAGAGCGATCGATGAAAACAGAGAGAGGGTATAGAGAAAGACAGAGAATAAGAGCGGAAAATAGTTGATATGCGTCGTGTAGGGAAATAGGGACTTTGGGTTCGTTTCGAATAACTATAAGTACGCGCCGATCTTCGTGTAATCTAAAAGTATGGCTACTAGGATGCGGAGCTGTACCATCCGTTGGTCGTTGTTTTGTTCGTAGGATGATAAAGATGAAAGCCAGCGCCAGCGGCTGGATGGTGATAGAATTGGGGTTGTTCGCTGAGGCTTGCAGACGCGTAAGCGGCCGCAGCGTCAAGGGCGCTCGGATGTACCGCGGCTGAATAAACCTGAGGTTTGAGTGGTAGAGGTTGAGCAGGTTCGTATTGGTGTCTCAAGATGGAGTCACCGTATACCGAGGATTCGTAGCTACTGACGACACTGGCGGAGTGGATTTGCTGCTGTTGTTGTTGTTGTTGTTGCTGCTGCTGTTGTTGTTGCTGTTGCTGTTGTTGTTGTTGATGCTGCTGATGGTGCTGTTGTTGTTTATCGCGGGGTGAAACGGAGGAAGGCGGTGTCATCGCCGAGTGATAGTCAATGGCGTAACCACCGGCTGCCGAGGAGTAAGTCGAGACGAGGCTGGTAAAGGCTTCAGCGCTGCTCGTGCCTGCACCGGTTTTCTGTGGATTGTGACCCCCTAGTACGAATTGATGCTCCCCGTAAGTCGAGGACCCCTCGGATCCTGGAGGTGTTGGCAACGGTCCATTTTGAACGGTATCGCCCGTATAATAAGCGCCGCCCGATGTCGAAGCTCCGCGACTTCCACCCGTCGTTGTCCCATGAACGTTTGCTCTTATAACGCTCTCACGATTAACGTACAATTGGCGCAGCAGCGCGGTTGCTGGCAACGGCGCCGTTGACGATTGCTGAGGACTCAGATGGCCCAAATGATGATGATGGTGATGATGATGATGAGCTCCGATCCACTGAATCGTACTCCTCTGCTGTTGCTGCTTCAACAATGCGTCCGTACTAAAGTCCGTTGGTTGATGCAACGCCGGTGAATCCGACTTGTTGAGCGACGCACCCGGCAAATGCTTGGACATCGCTTGCTCCAAATCCTTCACCGACGCACCTCCCGTCACTTCCGTAGCCTCCCCACGTCCAACATCTCCACCCAATCTTCGCAACTTCGGACTCGTAGCCCGTAACACTTGCTCCGTCGCCGGTGCCGAATGACTCGACGAGGCTGGACTCAATGCGTGGTGTCTACCCCCACCACCACCCGTTCTCGTCTTTCCCGATGAATCCTCCTCGTCCTCCTCCTCACCCGAACTGCTATCATCATCTTGCGTGTATTTTCTCTTGTGTCCACCCGCCAATGACTTGACCGTTAACACGCTGATCGTCGGAACCGCTGGTCCCGGCTCCTGCTGCTGCAGCTGTGATACATTGTCGTGATGACGGTTGCCCCGGGGCTCCGTTTCTGAGCCACGGGTGTCCTCGCGATCTTCCGGAGGCGAACGATGTGGATTCTCCGGATGTTGATTCGTCGGGCCACCGCTTGTTCGTCCTTCTGGAAAAGACAATTATCGCGTTCTTAAACTTAGCGTGTTTGATGGTGCAATCTTGTTTTTCACGATGTTTAACAATTAGACATGAAACTTGGGCAATTTGAAATATTTCGTTTGTGAGAGGCACGATCCTAAAGTTTATACGTATGTCGAGTATGGATCTCCAATTGATCGCTTGTCGCCGACGCATTTTGTCTATTCGGTTAGTCGACAATGGACAAATCGCTTTTTCCTGGATCTTACTCTTATTTCTTCGTTGTTCCTTGCTACTTTTAGGCTCCAAGTATTCGTCATGATCTACATACGCGTAACTAATTTCTCGACTACTCTCGGATATTCGCAGGGTTCGGCTGCAAGAAATGAGCCATCGATTTGATTGACTCGAAGAAGCTACATGTGACGTCTCTTTTAAAGATGCCGGTACTTTGGTCGAATAGGTTTTCACCCGAAAAAAAAAATGCTTTTCGGAGAAAAAAATCCTCGTTGAATAATCGAACAAATTTTTTAGGATTTAACTCGCTAGACCGAGAGGGCAGGTCCCCAACGGGATTTTTGGATGTTCCTCGTCTTCAAATATTAATATCCCAGGGGGGACCTTTCAAATTTATTTTTTAGGTTCTTCAGATCTTTCATGCGGTTGGAGGGTGACGTCTTTCTTATTTTTTCTTTTTTTTTTTGTGTCGGAAGCGACGAGATTCTCGAACTCTAATTTCTGTTTTTCCATAAAGCGAGAATGACAACGGGAGTCGTTTTGTTCGTCTTTGCGCGTTCATTTGCGTATCGAATCCACTGGTTTTCTCACCTCGAGTTCGTACGGTTCAACGAGCCCTTCATATGTTAAAACGGAGAAACGGCGTGTACGTAATAACGAAGTAGCCCACCCACGACAACTTCGTGGTTGTCTTTTGTATCGATTCGGGGCGAAAATCTAACGGCCAGTGTTTTCGTGGCTCCTAACGACTTCCAGGTTGGCTCTCGGTGTTGCTCTCATTTTTCGTCTCGATTGTACTGAGGACCGAGACATCGGACAGGTCCACCAGTCCCTATTCATCTTTTCAACGCTCGACACGTTCAAAAGCGTATCCAAGCGGGAATGCTGTCTTCTCGCGGTGAACAGCTTCTTTTCTCCAAAGATCTACGACGACTCTCGATCATCCGCCATCACTCGCACGTCTTCCATTCATCGCTATTCTCATCTCGGAGTGACCCAATATTTCATGCTACTACCTGCTACTGAATTTAGCGCCACAGTTTCGCCGCTTTTGACACCGGGTACATAATTCTCAATAGGTTATCGACCGTTGTGGGAACCGAGGGTTTTGCGTCAAATATGACCGAAAAAACTCGTGGTTTATTTGAAATCGTTGAAAAAAAAAATCAATGTTGTCGCATAAAAAGAAATCCATTTTACCATCAATCTATGGAAAGAAATGACTGAGAAATACGCGTTTCCATATGGGAGTTCACAAAAATTTACCCTTATCAAAAATATTTTCGACAAGCATCGATTTAGCCCTAATCGTAATGGAAAAATTCACTCCTTTGGCAGCACCCTTTAAAATTGACTCACAGGCTGCATCTTTACGTACTTTTTTTTATATACATGAGTAACCTTTTTGGCCAGTTCGAGCAGTAAAATTCGAAATTACCAAAAATAAGAGCCACCCTAGTACATATATATCCTTTGCTTTCTATCGTTTTTTTCTTTTATCAATATCCATACGTAAACTCTGCCGACTCCATTTTGAAAGATTTTCAGTATTCTTTAAAATATCAGATATAGGTCTGATTCGGCGGTGAACCGTACGATTTGAGTCTTAAAGTTTGTTGAATTGGTATCGTTGTGCTCACCTCCTTTATCGGCATCCGGCGAGCCATTTTCGGGGTCATTTCCGGCAGTGTCTTCCCTTTTGACGCCCGTAACACCATCCTCCAATTGGCAACAGTCCATTATCAGATTTTCATACTCCCGTCCGCTAAAATACAGAAGAGTGTAACACAGGAGCCCTTTGGAATTTTGCTTCGAAAGAAATCAGCGATGAGTAAAATATTTGCTGCTATTTACCTGACTACGTAGTTGACGCAAATGATATTTTGTTCCTCGGCGTTTTTGGAGTTGCATACGACGGTGGCGCACGTTTGCAACCACGTGTAACCGCCGCTCTTGTTCATGAGCCGATAATAATGTGTGAGCACTTGTCCCTTGTGAAGCACTGAAACGCACAACAGGAGAGAAGCGATTGAGCGTTTACGAAAGAATAATCGGAACGAAGAAAACTTGCCGGATCTTCCGAACGATTAATTAGTTCTGTTCCGTCATAAGTTGGGCCTTAACAGTCGAGAGTTGCTTCGAGAGTTTGATATTTCCCTAGACACACCCTCAGCTTTCCTGAACGAGAGTGAGAGCGCGAAAGAAGGATATCCGAGAGGGAGTCACGTACATGGGAATATTTCTATATAAAAGCTCCGGGACTAGTGGGAGGAAAGCTTCGTTGTGAAGCAACGTCGATGGTGTGGGTGAGCTTGTACGGTTCATGAGAGACTCAGACGGAGATAGGGGAGTTAATAAACTTTGGAGAAACGAGGCGGGCTTATGTACATGTACTATATATAGGTTTGACTCGATTGCGTTCTAGAGAGAGAGAGGGCCACAGCGGGAGGAAGAACCAACGAAGGAGAACAGTAGTATCAGGAGAAGAGGCAGAAGGAAGGAAGGAAGGAATGAAGAAAGGAAGGATGGAGCTAGGAGGGCTGGTTGGCTGATGAACGGCGGTCGGTCTCGAGGATTGGAGAAAACGAAGGCAACGGATAGGTCATAGGAAGAGGCAAAGGAGTAACCGCCAAGGAACGACGAACCGAGCTCTCTCCTCGGGTCGGATGAAACGCGAGGTGGAACAAGGACCAAGTGCCTGTGCCGCCTCTACGTGTGTGTTCGATTTCGCTCCAGACTTGGAACAAGCGATGAGGGTGTACGCAAGAAAGATATAGAGACTCTCCGACAGGGAAGAGAGAAAGAAGATGGATCACGCGTGTAGGTATGTATGTGTGGGTCGAAGTCAAGCTCTCGGTTCTCCCCAACTCCACCTGTCATCACGCTCGCTACCGACATCACCACACCCTGCGCGGAAAGCGAGGGCGATGAGAAGGTGGTGGCGAATAGCTTGGAGTTGGAGGGAGGAAAGAGAGAAAACACGTGGAACAACCTACGAGTGTATTGGGTCGGGACTCCATAGTGGAGAAAGACGACGAAACGTTGAGAGAAGGAAGAGTCGGATTGGGCTGGCGCATTGGGAAGAGAAGGTAACAACTCGCTGGAGATGCCGCATCCGGCGTACAGCGTCGTTCCCTGCATACCAAATACCTAATCCTGCCGGTATCCGCACCGGCCCTAACAGCACGGAAAACACACACACACACACACACACAGAAATGTTGATAGTGCCAGGACGCATGGTGGCACAACGCTGCGTTTGTACCACCACCAGTTTCCATTCGTGCACATGCAACCTATCCAGCGAGTATACCAGTTTTCCGGAACAGCCGCGCTTTATTGCGGACCGTAGCACTCAAATGTGGAAAACGCCTTTTGCGCTTTCCTTCTTCCCTCTTTCCCCCCTTTCCGTAATTCAAACTCGAGTTTTTCCGGTGAGCTTTACGACGAAAACGTTTACAATATCAAATACCGCGGAGATTTACGACGTTGTTCGTTCACGAGTACCGCCGTTTCGGCTATGGGCCAATAGACTTTCAAGGGAGGCCTGAGAATATCGCTTTTTTGTTTCTCTTGAAAAGCACACTTGTCGGATGTCATGGGATCGGGCTGTGGATACTTCGGGGGAAAATCTGGCGCTTTCCTTCTGGACGGGTAAATACGACGATAACTCGGTCGTTGTAGAGTTGTAAAAAAATTAAAATAGCGGGTGGAAGACCGAATTTTCTACTGATGACACTTACGATCGACGTGAGACTTTCGTAGCCGATTTGCATCCTCCCCGTGACAGAGAGCGTACAGACTCTTCCCCGCCAATTCGTCCGCTGTGTAATCCAATAAGTCCGATACTCTGAAACAGTCGTGGATGCGGATTGTTACAGGTGATCAAGAGATAGACAAGTTACTGTAGGACGAACGAGCGCTCGGTAGATTCTCGTTGGTGTGCCTACACAAATTTGTGACGAGGTTTGCAACGTTCGAGTCCAACGATTTTATTTCACCCGATTCTCAGTTGTTTATATTCATCAATGTCTAATACTTTCCAATAGTGCAATAAAGTTCGAAAAATTGTTATAAGTGTTCGAAAAAGCGAGCAATTTTTACAGTTAAATGTAAGCCATAAAAAATTAGAGAAATCAGATTTTGAATTCCGTCCAACGATGGGAACGTCAACGTTATCTAGATCTCATTTCTGATCCGTTTTTGAAACGGAATATTGAATTCGTGCGACAAGAAATTTAAACTTTCGTGGTTGCATTGATCCTTGGTCATGGAGTAAAGCTTCCCAGTTGCAAAGATCGTAGGAGTAAAAAAGTGCTGTTCAAATTTCGTAGGTTCGTCTTAGGTTCTTTCGTTCAACATCGGCATCGATAATGCTCATAAACGATATTCCAATAATGATTTTCCAGGGTTCAAACTCTCGAAGCCTAAAATCGACCTTCAGCCTCACAAAGTTTTTCCTAAATGCGAGAAAACAAGACTCAACGATGTTTCCTGATGAGTAATCTCAACATGTATAGAGTAGCGTTCCGTGAACTTACTTTGGCTCGCAATGTGCTATCCTAAAGTCAAAGTTGATCCTCGTAACGAACATGTCAGTCTCAAGTCGAATTTCGTGAACGCTCGGTGGTGGCAGAGCTATCGCCAAGCCGACCATACCCATCAACGGTGGTGATGATTTGCCGGCTCGACTAAATGGATACTGAGGCCTCAATCGACACAGCAGAAGAACAACCTGCAACGCGAGGGAACACATGAGAACGATGTATTTAGGCGTTGGCAGGGCTTTAGGACCTTGATGTTAATAGGAGATAACGAAGGTTGCCTGCGTTCACCGAGGCAGGGAGAGGATGCTGGGAATGAGAGGAGGAGGGGGATGGGGGTAGGTAGGAAAAAAGCAGGGAGAAAATCAACGAGTGGTCCGGTTAGAGTTGGAAGAAACGAAGGGAGGAAGATGGCAGTAGCCCAAGGTGGGGTAGCTGTTAACGCGCTCTTGGGTATCCCCATAACTTCGTTTGGCCAGAGCTTAGTCGAGGGCCGCGAACGGACAGCAAAATGTTCCTTCTGAAGAAGGGCAGAAGGAGGGGGGGTCGAGGGAATTCTCTGCGGTTGTACCATCTAAAGGTTGCTGTACGTCTTTAATGAACGACCAGACGAGAATCCTCGCTTTTCCTTTTCTTTCTTTTTCTTCCTTTCGTTTTTTTTCTCCTCTCAACTTAGCTAAATAACGTTCTTCGTCGTAATAGTGTAACGCGAATCCTCCAATTACCTGGTAGTGGTAGTTGACTACCGTTAATATTGGATCAACGAAAATTAATACCGAAAATCGTCGCGATACCAAATACAAGTGGTGGGTAACCTTCGCGTGAGATGGTTTGAGATTACAATCCTTCAATGCTTACCCGATAGCCGGACGACTTGAAGTGACATCCACGTTTCGTCAGGGTTGACTTCATTCTCACGCAGAATGCACGATCGTATCCCTTGTAGACTCCAGTCGATGTTAACGACATAACTGACGACACTGCAACAACCGTTTGCTTTTATAATTCATTTTATAAGCTTTTAGGGTTGTATTAAACATAGTAATTATCAGGTTACGAAAATTTTGTGATCTTTGATAAACCGATTATTTTTTTTTTTTTTTGGTGAGGTGCGGTTTTTGAAGGCTTAAATTTTGTTACGAAATTTGTAGCCTTTGAAAAATCAGACGTCCCACAGTGGCAAGAGGTATGAGTAGTGGAGTAGTTCCGGATTTGATGTAAAATCAATGCCTACCTTACAAAACAAATTTTGTAAATGGAACAAATGGTGGAAACAAATTTTATTTTTCACTAATTCGAGGTGCTTAGTAGGATGGGCCTAATATTATAATTCGGCATTGCCTCAGCTCGTGTAATCATTTTCATGGTCAAAATTGCTTAACGAACGAAAAAAATGCAATTGTTTTTTGCATCAAGTAAACCGTATCAATTGATCAAGTGAATTGTGATTATTGGAGCGTCATATGAAACGTCACGTTCAACTTTATTATTTATTGATTTCAACGATATTCAGGATAATATGCACTTTCAAGCATGTTAAGAATAATTAGTTTTCAATGTTTGAATATTTGTATATTATATAATCACGGTATTGTAAGTACCTCGCAAACAAATATAAAAATGCACGAGAAACAACTTTTTTTTTTATGAATACTTTATCCATTTTCTTTACATTCCTGTCATATTTAATATGACAGAATTGAGAAAAAGACGGCAAAAATCATTTATTTAATTCGTCATCTCGTGTAATCGAGTTTATTTAAGATTTCAGTGGGTTATGTCAGCATGTAATCATTATTATTCCTGCGATCATGTTTCGTCGAAATATTCACGTGCTCGGTAGTTTCGATCACAATTTAAAAAAAAGCTCAAATTCGTTCTGGGTTTAAGCTTTTTTCGAAATAAAACGAAAGTTAATTTTAAAAAAGCTTCAACTCGTACTGGATTCGAGTTTTTTTTTAATAAAAAAAAATTCAATTTAAATAAAGCTTCAATTCGTATTGGATTCAAGTTTTTTTCAAAATAAAAAAAAGTTTAATAAAAAAAAAGTTTAATAAAAAAAAAGTTTAATAAAAAAAAAGTTTGAACTCGTACTGGGTTCAGCTAGGAGTAATGGACTCGCGCAATACTGTTTCTATAATCAGTAAGTTCTAGAAACGCTTAAGTGGAGTCAAAGAGATTTTAAATTGGTTGAAAATTTCGATTCGGGATGGAAAAATGGAAATGACTCGAAAAGGCACAAATCATCAGGAGATTCGGGATTGGTGTGTTCGATATTTCGAGAATTCATAAACCGAGCTAATGTAGTAGGTTGAATATTAACAGGACGCAAAGACTTTTTCGTTTTTCACTGTAGTTCAAAGTAAAACTCTATGGTTCGTGGGTGATTGGCCGTTCACGAGTTCACTTCAACTTTTGGTTCTTCACTCGTGCCTACACCGTGGAGGAGGTTCCCTCTTGATTTATCAATTCGCCGACTAGCTCGGCAAGTAAATAACTTTTTGTAGAATTTGTGGGTAGTACGTGGTTCGGCCACGGGAAACATTGTACGATCTCGGGAGGCGAAGGGGGCAGCACGGTGACGGATGATACCGGAAGTGAAGAAGAGACAAAAGTACTCTATCTCAAAAATCTCGTGGAGACATCCGTGCACGATCTCGGAACACACACACTTTGTGGAAAGGGAGTTTCGGATGAGACAAACACAAAGAGGGAGAGAGAGAGAGAGAGAGAGAGAGAGAGAGATAGTGGAAGAGAGAGAAAGAGGAAAGTGGATGCACCGAGTAGAAGCAATGGCTGACGGTCCGGTGGACATTTGATGGCCGCAACGTGCAGAGGCGACTGTATCATTGGGACTCGCTGGTCGAATGCAGAATGGCTGAGGACAGTGTCCGGAGAAAGGGTCAGAGAGAGGGGAATGGTTGAGCGGAGAATAGTGAAGAATAAGCGACAAAAAAAAAAAAAAAACGAGGAGAGACAAGAACAGAAGAGAAAATGGTGGTACAGTGAAAAAAGGTTATACAGGAGACAAAAGGAGGGAGGGAAAGAGCAAGAGAAAGAGAGAGAAAGAAAGGATAGGGAACGAGAGGCAGATACAGGCATGACGTACGTGCCTGTCCTGTAGTCGTGCCATGGAATAACAATTGGGTAAATCTTGCCGAGGGCTCTACATATATCCACACAAGGTATACGCATTTGAGAACCCGAAGAGAACGTGTGATAGCCATGGAGTATCGCAACCCAGACTGTCCGAACGTAGGTAGGACGTCTCGGATAGGATCCACAGTAATGGCCGTTGTCCCGAAGAAGCTTCGTCCAGGTCGGCTGTTCCGATACGTTTCGCGAGGTAGGATGACCATGAACCACGAGGCATCGAGGATTCCGAGGACGTGTGCTGTGGGCTTTTAACCCGGATGGAGTATGGGGTCGGAAGTTTGAGATCCGGAAGAAGGGACGCGCAGCTGTGACGCCATAGTTTCCCTCGGGTGGTTCCCAGGTCTTCGATTGTGACCTCCGGCGTAGCAACCCTCTCGGCGTTTTCCAACCCCGTCACGGACTCACGACGTACGAGGCCTCTTCTCTGTTGGGTTTGTTCCTCCGGTTCTTCTTCGATGCTGTACGTAGCGCAGCTCAACCTACCGTCTCCCAACCTTGAAGGGGGAACAACGGGGGCTGAACGAGTGCGAATATCCTCTCTCAGTCACGAAGCATTCGTGACTGAGAGAGGAACGCCCGGTGAAACCGGAAACATTGGTGTACACAGGCCCGGCGTATCGCGGCCACGTGGCGAATCCGATGGGCACGTCCGTGGCGGACAAAGTGCTCCCGGTTTTCGCGGACCGCACGTTCTCTCGAAGACGACGATGACTGAAAACGTCACGCGGTCGAGAGGCTCCAGGTGTATATATACATCCGTTGTACGTGTTATCGGACGGAGAATATTCGAAGCTTCCCTCCCTTCTCGTACCAATATCCTCGTCTTTTGTACTCTTCGGCACTTCCGTACCGTTCTCTCTCTAACAACCCCTTGCCCCTACTTGCTTTCCCTCTCTCTTTCTCTCTCTCTCTCTCTCTCTCTCTCTACGCTTCGCTTTCCCCGCAGCTTTTTTGACGTTACGGCGCTCTTTACCAGCTTCGAATTCCCAATGCCCGGGTGCTGCCTCATACGTGGCCGACGTTGGAACGAACCCGAGGAACTTCACGTCCGAACCAAGAACGCCGGTCAGGATCCTCGATTCCGTGCTCGCTCCACTTTCGGTCACGATTACCGGGTTACGCGCGTTCATTCAAGCCCGACTCGCCCTCTTTGTCCTGTCGCGTCTCGGTACCTCTCCCTCCCTCCCTCCTTCGCCTTTTTTTCGCCACTCTTTCTTTTTTCCTTCTCCGACGACCGTTCGCGTATCGCCAACCGCCGATTGGGCAACGTGTGGATTCCCGAGCACGTTGGACGTTACGAAAAAAAGGAGTAGGTTGGGCGAGTTTCGTTCGGTTAATTGTCAGGGGAGGAATGAACAAGATTGTTTAGACGCAACCTCCCGACGGTTCGTCGTTATCGGTTGACGGTTTGACGAAAGTTTTTCTTCTCGTCGTTCTCGTGATAAATCATTTCGTCATTTTTCAAGATTGTATGATAAGATATTAATAACACGGATTGTTGACTAGTGCAGCCGGAAATTCGGTCAAGCGTATGTTGCACATGGCGGAACTATAAACCCGAAATGATCAGCCTATTTTGAAGGTTTTTCGATTACGTTCAAGACTAATCGAAGCTACGTTGATCTTTTACTAGTTATTCCAAATACTGCACTTGAAAAATTGCACGGGTGAGTGGCTCTGCATTGAGTATATCAAAATTCACGTGTCAATTTGAAAATACTCAATTTTATCACCACGTACTAAGTTCAAGATGATTTATTCAATTGAAATCCATGATTTAATTTCGATCACGCAATTGATATTGGTTCACATAGGGTAAGTCTGGAGTAGTTCGCCACAGTTTTTCTTAAACGTTGTTAAAAAAAATCCTCACACGTTTTTACGTATTTTACTTTTTGATTTTTTTTTGACAAAAATTTGCACGTGCCCTTGCTCCCGTGTCACGGAGCGAACTTAATGGTAACTAGTGCCACCCAGCCGATAGTTCCACGAATTATTTTGATGGGTTATCTCTCCCTTATGGCCATCTACCCCGGAATTGCCCTAATATAATAAATAATTACCGGCATTGCTTTGGCTAATTTTTAACGTAATTTTTGCCATGAAGTCACACTCCATGGGGTAGTGATATCGTGCATAGTATAATACAAAAAATTGGCCAAGTGCGAGTCGGACTCGCCCATGAAGGGTTGCGTAGCAGCAAGTAACAGAATATAAAAGTAACATAATATAAAAGATCGATGTTTTAAAAAAAACTATCCCAGTGATGGGTAGAATACGGTTTTCATTTTCATTAAGGGTCTTTAAACAATGTGTATAAAGTGTTACACCCTTTATACACATTATTTACGATTACGATTTATGACGTATTAAAAAAAACTCCTTACAAGATCTCGTTCAAACCAATTTTCGGTGGAAGTTTGCATTTCGGTGGAAGTTTGCATAGTAATGTACATCATATATATTTTAAAATTTTATCATTTTTTTATTTTAGAAATTACAGGGGGGGGGGGGAACCATTTTACCACTTTGGAAGCGTCTCTCGCGCAAAATATTCAGTTTAGAAAAAAATGATGTTAGAAACTTCAATATCATTTTTAAAGACCTATCCATAGATACCTCACAGGGATGGGTTTGATGAAAAAAAAATGTTGAGTTTCAGTTTTAAGTATGGGGGACCCCCTTCAATATTTTTTTCTTTCTATTTTTCTATGAAAATCTTAACGCGGTTCACGCTATACATCTACTCACCAAGTTTTAACAGTTTAGCTCTCATAGTTTCGGAAAAAAGTGGCTGTGGCATACGGACGGACGGACAGACAGACAGACAGGTATGACGAATCTATAAGGGTTCCGTTTTTGCCATTTGGCTACGGAACCCTAAAAATGGCTGGTGCCATTTCTGTTTTGCTCGAGGTTTTGAACAATTGATTCCTACGGAAACTTGAGTCTTACCATCGGGATTGGCAGTGGACGCGGAGCCATGATCTTCCGAAGCGGCGCTGCTCGGCGACGCGAGACCGGAACTCGACGAATGAGGTCCCGATGAATTCGATGAGGTGGTCAATACCAGACCCAATTGTTCGGCGACCTCCACGTGATCCTGTTGATGAACGTAGTCGAAGACACTGGATCCAGTCATCTCCACCTTGAATGGTCAAGAAAAAGGATCGACGTTGAAACAATTGATAAAATGGAAATTCGGGCGCGTCATTGAGAAACTGGGTTGAATATTCTCTGTCTTTCGCAACAGTTGGCACGCCGACGATTCGTCGCTCGGCGTATATACGCGACGGTACGTGCCGCGCCCTACGTGAACGGTTTACATATCGAAACACGTAATATATCGTTTGTCCTTGCCCGATCAACATCGTCCATCTTCTGAAAAAAGCGTATCGGACCCCGTCACCACTGGTGAATTATCTCGATGATCAGTCTCGAAGGTGAGGTTAATCAACGCACCGGAATAATTGGGGATAGGATAATTCGAGGACAGATGACCATAGTGTTTTGTAGGGTAATTTATTTTGAATTACATCAAATAAAATAAATATTTTTATTTTTATTCAGTCATTTGTTTATTAGTTATCAAATTGAACACGAAATAATAACAAAAATCCAACGTTAACTTC
>JAPYZJ010000299.1:0-76040 GCA_030522765.1 Ophioninae sp. B BG-2022a
GTTCTGCATAATTAATAAATAATAGATTTCGATGCATAAATGAAGGGTTAAAATCGATTTTCGTTATTTTCTCACTTCGGCAGGTATATAGGTTCTTCGTCCATAGAAAAAGCATTATAATGATTCCTGGAAGATCGACATAACCTCAAAAATGCTCGGATTTTGCTTAAAAATTAAATCGGCTAGTAGAAAATTGAATTTGAACATTTTTGAGGTTATGTCGATTATGTCGAGGTTATGTCGATCTTCCAGGAGTCATTATAACTCCTGGAAGATCGACATAACCTCAAAAATGTTGAAATTCAATTTTATACTACCCAATTTAATTTTTAAGCAAAATCCGAGCATTGAGTTCTGCATAATTAATAAATAATAGATTTCGATGCATAAATGGAGGGTTAAAATCGATTTTCGTTATTTTCTCACTTCGGCAGGTATCATCCTTAAAATCCGGCCTTCTTCCGCTGGGCCAAGAGAGCATAGTGATCGGTGAGGTGAGCAGTCACCGTTACATGGGCGAGAGCGTCCTCGAGCCGGAGGAACGCGAGAAAATAACTCGGAATCTCGGCCCGATAAACAAAGTTATGCTCCTGACGAATCGCGGTGCACTCTGCTGCGGCGAAACGGTCGAGGAAGCTTTTTACAACGTTTACAACACGGTACTGGCCTGTGAGACTCAGCTCAAATTAATGCCGGTCGGCCTCGAGAATCTCAATCTCATATCCGACGAAGCGAAGAAAGCGATATACGAGGCTTCCCGGAAGGGACCTGTAGCACACGCGGGGGCGGCTGGCGCGATCGCCGCACCCGCGAACGTCGAGCCTTCGCCGCTCGCCGAAAAACTCGAAAAACGCTGGAGGATCGGCGGCACCGAATTCGAAGCTCTCATGAGAATGCTCGACAATGCAGTCAGTCCAATATATTATTTCTCATATATTAAGCTCGAAAATAAATTCGTAGCGTTTTTGAAAATTTTATTTTGCGTTGGGATTTTTTTGCTCTGACAAAGTGTATAATATTTGTTTTATAGAGCTCTTTCTGATTTACGAAACTGTGCTTATCGTCTTTTTGAATTGTTTAATTTTTTATTCAAATTTTTCACTTTTTACATTTTCTTTTTTTTTATTCAAAATTCGTACTTTTTACATTTTTTATTTTTTTTATAAAAATTTTTGTCTTTAATTTTATTATTGAATTTTTGTTACAAACCCAAACAAAAGAAAATATAAAAATGCTACTAACTTATTTTCCAACCTAATACGAATACTTCCTCGAATTCTTCTTTTTTTTTCGACCCAATTTCATTCTTTTCATTCCTTTTTTTCGCAGGGATTCCGAACTGGCTACATATACAGACATCCGCTGATCAAGGGAGAACCACCCCGTCCACGCAACGACGTCGAAGTCCCGCCTGCCGTTTCATCTCTCGGATATCTTCTCGAAGAGGAAGAGTTGTACAAACAAGGGTACGCATTTTTTTCCCGTAACAAGAGAATTATAGCTTTGATCCATGTAACGCAAACAAACCCAAACCGAATTTTGTTTTCATGGCGCGTTTCCTAATTTTATACTTTTCACTTTTATTCTTCGCCTGGGAAAACCTGATTACTTCATGGCTGAGCAAAAATCAGTTTGACTTTCAAGTTTCTAGGAAAGGCGAGGAATTCTAGGAATTTCTGGGAATTTCTAGGAATTCTAGGAATTCTGGGAATTTCCAGGAATTTCTGGGAATTTCTAGGAATTCTAGGAATTTCTGGAAATTTCTAGGAATTCTAGGAATTTCTGGGAATTTCTAGGAATTCTAGGAATTTCTGGGAATTTCTAGGAATTTCTGGGAATTTCTAGGAATTCTAGGAATTTCTAGGAATTCTAGGAATTTCTAGGAATTCTAGGAATTTCTAAGAATTTTTAAAATTTTTTGTAGTATAATTTTTTCCATTTTTTTGAGTATCTCAAAATGGTGAAAAAGCAGTTCCAAAAAAGGAATAAAAATCGTAAAATCTTTCATATTTGTTCACCAACAAATCTCAATAAATAAAAATTCCACAAATCCCAATCTCTAGCCATGATAAATTAAAATACCATGAAAAGTATTTCTTCGATCCAGTAGTTTTAATTTGAAATAAGCTTTACCAGTCGCGCAGTCGAGGTAATCGAAGCGATAGAGGAATTCCGAAAGTAAATGTTGCGATAAGATCTAACGAGCCTCTTATCGATTGACTCTGAGTGAATATCAGTTCAGCCGGAGTTCCAATTGCTCGAAACCTTCTATATAACATAATCTATTTATATCACCGTTCATACAGCTTTCCTAATCCTTTGATAACTTTTTCTTCTCGAAACTTTCGAAAGTTGAGATTCTCGATGTATTAGTTAAAGATTTTTTTTGTAATTACTCGATAAACAGAGTTTCGATAATTATTAATAATTTATAATCAATAATTTGTCAGAATGAAATTGGTCATTTGATCAAATTTCAATTTCACGTTAAATTAGATATTAATAACTTCATTTGATTTATTAATGTAAATAAATATAAATCAATACAAATATAATGTAACAAAATATTTATGAAGATAAAATAGAAAAATGTTTAAAAAACAACAAAATTAATTTTTTTAATTAACAAAATATTTATAAAATTCAATAAAAAAAAATATAACAAATAAATAAATATAAATAAATACAAAAATAATGTAACAAAATATTTATAAAGATAAAATAAAAAAATGTTTGAAAAACAACAAAATTAATTTTTTGAATAAACAAAATATTTATAGAATTGAATAAAAAAATATAAAAAATAAATAAATAAATATCAATAAATACAAAAATAATGTAACAAAATATTTATAAAGATAAAATAGAAAAATGTTTGAAAAACAACAAAATTAATTTTTTAAATAAACAAAATATTTAAAAAAAATATGATACATTTTATCTAATTTTTTCGTTGAATTCAGATTGTGGAAAGGTGGTCGGAAAGGAACCGACAGATCGCGCTGGTTAAACTCCCCGAACGTATATCAGAAGATCGAAATACAAGAAACCGGTACACAGGATCCGAAGAAGATCACCAAGGTAGAGATCATAACGAATAATTTCTTTTGAAGATCGCGCGAAAACCGAATTCGCGATGATTTCGCAACGATAGCTGTTGCGGACTGAGGCGATCAACGAATCTCCCCGTTCCTTTGATTTTTCCCATAGTAATGTACCAATGCAATCGATTTTTCGACCGATCGTATTTTTTTCGGCGTTAACGAAATCGTCGATTTAAACACTAGCCATCGTTTTTTTCACGTGTATTACGGTTTACATTCCACAATTAGAGGTTAAACGTAGCGTCGCTGGCTATCCACAAAAATTAATCAAACGAACAAACTCAACCGAGTGAATTTAAGCGAGCGAAGATAAAATACGATTAAAAAAGACCAGAGTAACCATCGAGAAAAAATCATTGAATTCGGCGACTCTGAAAAACACCAAATGTCGTTTGCTCATTGATTTTAATCACTGTCCAATCGAATCGAATATCGACAAAAAAATAGAAAACGCCACAAATCCTGATAACAATAACCTAACACTCGTAAAGAGCCTAATTAAACCCAAATTCGTTTGGGCTCTCCGAGATATTCGTGTGTTCAACTAAAATCGATTACTTCAGAAATCTTTTTTTTTTGATAACGAACGCTTTTTTTTTTCTTCACGTCACGAACTTTTCTTGATGTTATCACTGGTCTCGGTGCCATCGAGATACGGTGCGGTAAATCTACTCTTACGTACAACGCACACACACGCGCGTATTTATATCAGGGTGTGTCGGAAAAAAAGAAAACGTCTTGAAGAACAGTTATTTTTACTGATAACGTTCCATCGCCCAACGTCTGATCCATTTACAAACGTTTTCGACTTTTACATGAGAAATTCACTTGTACATTCGAGCAAAAAGGATTTTTTTGTAAAAAAAGGAATTTTTCGGCATAAAAAGAGATTTTTCGTAAAAAAAGGAATTTTTCAGCATAAAAAGAGATTTTTCGTAAAAAAAAGGAATTTTTCAGCATAAAAAGAGATTTTTCGTAAAAAAAGGAATTTTTCAGCATAAAAAGAGATTTTTCGTAAAAAAAGGAATTTTTCAGCATAACAAGACATTTTTCGTAAAAATTGGTTATTTTTCCTAAAAAAACAGGAATTTTTCGTAAATAAAAGAGATTAAAAAAAAAAGAAATTTTTTGTTAAAAAGGATTTTTTCGTAAAAAAAAGATTATTTTTCTTTTCCAACATTTCGAATTTTGAGTACACTTTGAATTTTCTCGTTTCCCATCTCAACGTCGTTAAATTCCCAAACATTACATCTGCTCGACAATTCTAACCCAAACAATTCCAAGCCTTGTTTAAAAAATATTTTCAATTTTCTGGAAAGTTATTTCACCTGTATCGATTTGGGTTATCCAAATTCAAAACGAAAACACCAACTTTAAGTAAAATAACAAAAAAATAGAATGCTGAAAACATAGTTATTACAGAAATTTGCTTTAATCACAAATATTTTTTTTCTCGATTAAATTTCGTGCTCGAAGGTCAAATAATTTTTTTCGACGCATCCTAATACGTTTACACACACGTACAGACAGTTATACACACATGCCTATACGTATACATATATACAAATATATTCCTAAATGTTACGCTTTGCTGTAATACTCTATCGCAAAATCTACGTGTTTTGCTCGTTGAAGTTGTCCCTGATATAAAGTTGAAACGCTTACGAGAATTCGCGACGACTTTGGCGACGTGAGCATAAATTAATGAGATATATCTATACGTATATTCCCCTTTTAGCGTGACCAATTGTTCAGAGGTTTAAACGTGTTTCTTCGAACAAACATATATATATATATATATATATATATATATATATATATACACATATACAACGTGTGATTTATTAAATATATATATCGGGACGTGCAACAACGAAATTTACAGTCCGAGTTTCGCTCCACTTCCGAATCCCTATTATTTTTTTCGGCCAACTATTGAGCTCTCTCGCGGTGACGAGTTTTTTTTTTTTGCTTCAACGAATTTTGTAGCTTCCGGAGATGCGAAATAAACCAAAAGATTATCAAATTCGATAATCACGAAAATTCACTTTGAAACATCGAGTTTAAACGTTCAATTCGAGAATTTTTTTCGAAACGACGAAAATTTTGAATTTCGATCGTTGTTGCTGCTTTTTTTTTTTTTTTATTCGATTTCACCGAAAAATCTGCCAATCTAATCGGACGCATTGCGTTTTTGTTTGCTTCTTCTCGATTATAGTGGGTGGATCAGAACGCTGAGGAGGTAATTGAGAAAAATCCACACGCGTCTGCTCGGATTTCGATATTGGTCTAAGTTGACAAACACATATATTGCCATTTTTTCCTTTCCATTTTATTCTTCGCCCTTTTTTTTTTTTGGTTTTTAAAACGGACTAAAGTTCGGACTTTTGGTATATTCACGCAACGTTCATCATCGTACTCGCTACAATATCTTCGCAATCTCGTTTCACCGATTAGCATTAGCCGCTTTCGCAAAGATTAATCTTCTTATCTTTTTTTTTTCTTCTCATTGCATGGGAGCGGTTCTCGTCGCGACATGGTGTCCAGTGCTACCGAAATTTTAAACTCTTTTTTTTTTATTTTCATCAAACTCACGCTCCAATTCGATAGGTTGAAGTTTGCATCGTTGGAACGTAATGAAATTTTTCGCATGTTTTTATTTTTCATTTTATGTTTTATGTGTAAAAATAAATTTGAGTTTAGAGCAAATTTATTTAATAATATTTGAATTTAAAGAATAAAGAATTTAAATAATATTTCAATTTATAGAAATTATTATTATGCAGAATTATATTTTTTAGATTTGGATCATTGACAAATAAGAGTCGTAAGAAATGGTTCTTTGATTTTTATGGGTCGAAATATGACGTAAGAAATTTTAAGAAATCAAAATAATATCATTTTCGTTGGGTTCCAAAGATTCACATTTCAAGTCGACTGAATTTATATGAAAACGCGAAATTGGATACGATATTTCGAATCGTGACTTTTCGAGAGCCAGCTTTCGAAAAAAACGTCGTTTCGTTAAGCCTTAAAAAAAAAACGTTAAAATTCCCTAATCTTCAAAAAAACACAAAATTTCCTTAATCTTTCGAAAAACTTGTCAAGCTGGACGCCATGTAGCGCAATTTTCATTGACAATTCAGGCATTCAGGGGTATGCGTGTGTGTGTCATTTTGAACGCGACTGTGGGTCAGTCTCGAGGGTTGAACGAACCGACATTATCGTTCACGATAATTTTTTCCGCGATCGCTGCATCGCGTGTTTCCTTTTTTTTTTTCTTTTTTTTTCGTTATCTGATAGAACAAAAGTGGGATAGAAGAGGAAAAATTCTATCGCGATTACACGAGGAGGACGCTTATCGACGATTCAGCGAGCTTGAATGAATGCTCGCGCGTGCGCGTACATGTGTGTGTGCAAAGAGTGTCTGTCGTTGAGATTGTCCAAGTGCCGTGACAATCTATATCCGTCGTACTACGATCTCTCTCGCGTACGTCAAAACATCCACTGCTGCAACAAAACCAGATCGGTGTAGCCCGAAAGCATTTTCCTCCCCCCCCCAACCCTCCGATTATCGATTTTTCATGATTCATCGCACTCGTGATAATATCGATGATCGTGGGACTAACGATGATCGTGTCCAATCGCAATCTACCCTCGTATACATGAAACCACCCACTCTCGCAACTTTGGATACGTTTTATTCAATTTACGATCGACAAGAATTTCTAATCAAGAAGTCATTGGAAATTAGCTACGATTTTTCAACTTTTCTACCAGCGATTTTCGCATTTGTTTTTTTTAATAATTAGCTACGATTTTTCGAATTTTCTATCAGCGATTTTTGCTTTTTTTTATTGACGGAAATTAGCTATGATTTTTCAAATTTTCTACCAGCGATCTGTACGTTTTTTTTTTTAAAGAAATTCGCTACGATTTTATTAATTTCTTATCGGTGATCTTGACGTTTTGTTTTTTTCGAAATTTTCGTCAACGCAACGTTTTTTTTTCGGTACATTCTTTCTTCGGGATGTTTTTCCGAAAAAACGATAAAATACGGAAATAATGAGTTATGTACAAAAATACACTTTGGTTTTTTCGTAAATGGAAATAGAAATTTTTCGAAAAGATTCCAAAGGGAATCCAGCTCGAATTTCTTTTTGGAAAAATGGTTATTTGTTTTTTAAGATTTTTTGAGCCATTGCTGGAATTTGAACAATTTCGAGGAAAAATAGTAAACTTGAAAATATTCTTGAAAATAGTTTTGAAAAAGTGCGAATTTTTCGAAAATTTCCGGTTGGAAAATTTTGAGAAGAAACGTATCCAAAGTTTTCTGCGCGTAGTGTGTGCGCACATGAGAATCCGCTTTTGACGAGGCTGTTGAAAAACAATCATAGTAGACGGATAGAAGAGTGAATCGGCAGAGCGAGCGTGAAAGATCGAGAGAACGGGGCATGAAGTGAGAAAGTAAAGTGGAGAGCCATACGTGTCATACATCTTGAATGAGTCAACAGAGCGTAATTGTTAGAAAGGAGAGAAAGATAGAAAGAGAGAGAGAGTGATGAAAATTCATGTCTATCAGAAACGCTTAGCTCTCAGTTGTAAAAGTTGTCCCCACGTTTGTTTGGGTCGCATCTAACGATCTGGTTTTGTGTGCAGTGGGTGTCTGATGGATCGCCAACGCACAGCAGTACGCCGGTCAAGATCGAAAGTGCCCTACAGTTTGTACCGAAGAACACCAATCCGAAAGAATTTAAGCAATTGCAACAACAGGTGAGTGCGATTCTTCTTTCATTCTTTCTTACGAGTCTTTTTTTTCTTCATTTTAACGATTTTTTGTTTTCTCTAAATCTTCGTTTTTTTACGAGTCTTTTTTTCTTTTTTTACGAGTCTTTTTTTCTTTTTTTTACGAGTCTTTTTTCTTCTTTTCAACGATTATTCTTTTTTTCTTTTTGAGGATTTTTTTTCTCTTCTTTTGACGATTGCTTTTATTTTTTTTTACGATTCTTCTTTTTCTTCGTTTTGCGATTATTTGTATCTTCTTTTTTACGATTATTCTTTTTCTTCGTTTTACGATTTTTCTTTTTCTTCTTTTTTACGATTTTTCTTTTTCTTCTTTGTTACGATTATTCTTTTTCTTCGTTTTACGATTTTTTTCTTCGTTTCACGATTTTTTTCTTCTTTTTTACGATTATTCTTTTTCTTCGTTTTACGATTTTTTTCTTCCTTTTTACGATTATTCTTTTTCTTCGTTTTACGATTTTTTTCTTCTTTTTTACGATTATTCTTTTTCTTCGTTTCACGATTTTTTTCTTCTTTTTTACGATTTTTCTTTTTCTTCTTTTTTACGATTTTTCTTTTTCTTCTTTTTTACGATTTTTCTTTTTCTTCTTTGTTACAATTTTTCTTTTTCTTCTTTTTTACGATTTTTCTTTTTCTTCTTTTTTACGATTTTTCTTTTTCTTCTTTTTTACGATTTTTCTTTTTCTTCTTTTTTACGATTTTCCGTTTCGTCTTTCTATGATCTTTTTTCATTAATAACAACTCTTTTTTCCTTCCACTTCTCTCACGTTGTCTTCGTTGTACGATACGCAGTGTATCCTCGACGTCGTATTATTTTGAAAATCCTCGACCGATTTGTGTGTCTGTGTGTCGGGCAGATAAAAGATTATCGCAGAGCTGACAAAATATCGGCGGGTCCACAGTCCCATATTCTCGAAGGAGTGTCCTGGGAAGAGGCGAAGAAGATGCAGGTCAGCTCGAATGTTTCAAATTTTCTTTCATCTCGAATAAAATCTGCAAATTTGAATTTGTTTTTCAAATTGATGGTTCTCGTTGCGTTCAATTTTGCTAAGGACGCCACGATCAGCGGTACCGGTGAACAAGTGGTGCTCGTTGGTGCAGCCAGCAAAGGTATAATACAAAGAGGATTCCAGCACAACGCTATGGTGTACAAAACTCCGTACGCGAAAAATCCATTCGACGCGGTCACCGATCAGGAACTCGATCAATATAAAAAAGAGGTCGAACGCAAACACAAGGGAGACCCATGTGAGTTTTCGACGCGAAACGTCGCTTCGCAATGACTTTTATTTTTAATTTTATTTCATTTTCTTCATAAATATTTATTCATTAATTTTATTTAATTTTATTTAATTTTATTAATTTTATTAATTTTATTAATTTTAATTTTATTATTAATTTTATTTTATTTTACTAATTTTCTAATATTTTTTCCCCCTTTCAACTCCAACGATCACTCGAACGATTTACTTATTTTCGTTTTTATTGGAGATTCGTAATCCTAATTCGAAAAAATAAAACAAAATTTTGGGCAATTATTGAAATGGGAAGAAAAACGAAAAATTAGATTAAATCGATTTGATATATCGATGATACTTTACAGATGACGAGTCCCAGTCCGAATCGGAAGCACTCTCGTCGTTCAACGTCAGTCGCGCGACTCACGAATCCAGCACTGCCAAAAGTCCCGTACAGTCGCCGATTTCTGTCACCTCGGAGACCGAGGAAGAGAGCAGAGACGGTATGAAACGGGAATGAAATTTTTTTCTTTCATATCGGATGAACAATTGCAATCCTCAGTCATTTTAATTGAAATGGTATCCTAACCGGAAACGATTCTTTTTAGAAATTCGAAAAATTCGAGAATTCAACATTTATAATGAAGAATCAAATTTGCGATGCAATTGCTTCAAAAACTCGACAAATTCGTTTAAAATTTTCATATAATTTATTGTGAAGAATTACATTTACAGCGACATTTTTTACGACCTCGAAAAAGTCGGCAAAAATTTTAATAACATTTTTTTCGAAGGTTAGGTTTAATCCAAACTAATCTCAGGGCTTTAAACTTTACATTGAGTTAAAAACAAAAACAAACTTTTTTTATTTAACTCCGTTTTCCATTAAAAGTAATCCAAGTGAAACTGTACCAACCTTCAGAATCTCTGATGTATCATTCGTTCCGTTTCAGAACCTCGCGTATTGCGGATAGAAACGAAACAAGTGCCTGTCCCGAGTCAACCGGAAATGGTATTGAGCGACGGTAAGATATTTTTTCCTCGATGTATCATCCCCATTTCCTCGACCCAATTGATCGCATGTTCACCACGAATGTTCAGAGGGCATGTAAAAAAAAATCCCTTAACGCCTGATTCGTCGAAACGTTTGATCGAACGGTCACGAAATGAATATTATTTTGGAAAACGAAAAACAAACGATAATCGTTGCATGCTCGATGGTGTCTACGCGATCGAATGAATGAAATGCATGGCACGGATGCACACAGCCCCCGCGACGAGCAGCATTGTGGAAAAAGTGCCTACGTCGTTTCGAGAATCCCGAACCTCGATCAGAGACGAATTAACAGGTGAGAGTTCACTTTCAAATATCCCCCCTCCTTTTTTTCGTTTTTTTGTTACTTCAAGTTTCATCCTTACCCCATCATCATTCCTGAAGACAATTTTAACGTTTTTTTTGGCGGCTCCGTGTACACGTCTTTGTGTCTCCTCGAATCTTCAGCTCAAGACCCGACGAGCCAATTCCTCAACGAGATGAGACGCACGGCAGTCGAACCGAGGAACGAATACACCAGTCACAAAAGAGGTATCCACCATTCATCCCAAAATCGACCAACTCGAGCTTTTTTTTGTCCAAAAAACCTCGTTTCAAAAAAAAAAAAAAAACGCTTTCCTCTTGCACTTTCGAGCATGCTTCCTACCCATCGTCTCTTCACCTGTACGCATTTTTATCCATTCTTCTTTTCTTCCATTCTTTTTCGTTCGTTTCCTATGGGAGAAACGATAAATTATATGGTTTACGTTGGATTTTGCGTACTCGATGCTGATCCGTTATCGCTGCTTTGACAATCCATTTTTATTCTGTTCCAAGCCAGTTTGCACGCTTTTCCAAAACGAGGTCAACTTCGCTTTGTGTCACTCGTGATCCTCCGATTTCCGTTCGCTCAATACTCGCTTGACAATTCTGTCGGAAAGTTTCTCAAACCCAACAAACTCACGTCCGTCGCTGTATGTGCAAACATTTGAAGCTTTTATTTCTAAGGACGAAACTACAGCTTGGATATGGGAGTCGGAAGTCATGTCCGCATTAAAAAAAATAATAAATAAAACAAACGGGGTGAGCTAAAAAACCGTTTAAAAAACATTTTTTTTAGTACATCAAATGCGAATAGAAGATAAGCGTTATAATTAAAAAATAATCATTTGGTTTCCCTGTGTGGATACTATTTTTTCTAATTATATCGTATAATCTCATAACCTCAAATTTTGCTCAGTCTCAAATTTACGGAAACATAAAAATGGTTATCTTTAATTGGGGAATTAAATAATAATTCAATTAAATTGAAAAACCACTAAATTTACCTTTACATCCATCAATATCGTCACATCAGGATTATAAATTTCGTTTTGTTCATTTTTTTTTAAATCGTCAATATGATGCTGATAACACTACGATAAAAAAAAGAGAGAAGGATGTAAGAGTTGACAAAAATTGACTTCGCAAAATAAGGAAAATCCTAGTGAGCGAAAACTCTTAATTTTCGTGCAAATTGTCTTCGATGTTTATATTCGATCGCTTGGTAGAGAAAAATTTGAATTAGTAGCGATACCGATCAGATTTGGCTTTCCCAACATTGGGCATGTAGGCTTTTTGAAGCCTAGGGTAAATACTCGTGATCCGGAAAATTCCTCGAACCTTGCTTGTCTTCATTGTCATTCAGATTGCACGACCACGCGATTTGCTGAGCGCATTGCACGACGCCCCGTTATTCGTTTCTTAATGAAATCACATAGGTGTAGTCTTTTAGTCGAGTGAACGTGTACATGGAAATACGAAAGTGTATATATATATACATACGTACAAATGAATATATGCATATATTCATGTGTGCATATATAAATACATAAATGCAAATGAATATTATTTATACATCACAGAAGGACAAAGTAAATGAAAATGAGGAGAGGTGAGGTGAGAAAGAGAGAGAAAAACGTCGTAAAGGTGGATGGACGAGTGACGTGGCCGTAAATGAAAATTGCATCCGATGTCGCGTGTCTACTTCACTTGAGTGTTGTTTTTTTTTTTGCTGATATAACGGTTGCAGATTTGTTAGCGAGCAGTTGCAGCAGCGTGTTCGGAGAAGAGACATTTAACTGGCGTTCGGTTGGAGTGCTACAGTACGACGTGCTTCATTTGACGATCGCGAAGTATTCAACCGTGGCGGAACGAATGCGCGTTGTTACGAGTAACGATCCGATCGGGTGTTGCATCGACTCGCTGTCGCGACAGGAGAGAGAAAACAACAAGATTGGAAAGGATCCTGACGCGAAATACGCGAAGCTCGTTGATCGAGGAATTAGCGGAGCTCTTAGAAACGATTCGAGACTTCGCACTTCCGGTTTGAAAAGAGCTTTCTTCGAAGACAACCGATTCGACTACGAATCTTATCAGGGAAAGAGAAAACTATCGGCAAAATTGGCCGAAGCTATCGCTCGTTTCTCATCACCGAGAGATCCATCCACTCCACCTAGATACTACGAGTCTTCCTTTTTCAACACTTCCGGTTACGTGAAAAGCATCGTCGAGAAGTTCACGAATCCGGTTCCCGATAACCATCGAGCGTACGCAGGAGCGACCATGGGTGGATTTTGGAAACCGGATGTTGAGAAGAGACGAGTCGATTGTAGAATCGATACGACTGAGAAACCGGATTTCGTTGAACGGATATATATAAAGCCGGGGAGTGAATCGACCGATCCGAAGAAAAACGAGTCATCTTGCTTTGAAGAGATCGACGAAATCAACGGTCAGACAATTATTGATACGGATGAATCGACGATCATCGCGAGCGATGTAACGAACGGGAATTTCGACACTACGTTGCTTCCGTCCACGAAAAATTGCATATCTTCTTGCACCGTCGACGGCGGTCAATCCGACGAGAATGGCAATTTGATAAGCCCTCCAAAAAAAGATAAAACGTACGTCAGGAATGAAGCTTCCCTCGATGTGACGAAAAACAAGATGAATGACGCGATTTCGAAACGGAAGGAACAGGAAAGTGACGTTTGGGCCGGCACGATCGACGAGTACGAGGATATCGATAAGATCGATCAGCTATTGCCGGTTTCACCGAAAAAGCGAGGCTTTTTCAACCGTCAAGACAGTGTTGCTCAAGTGATAACGTCGATGAACGGGAACATAACGCCGTCCGAGATCGTAATGAACTCACTGCCGAAATTGGACGTCTCGACGAAGTACAATCTCGATTTAGCGACCGCGTCGCAATACTACAGTCTCGTATCTGAAGCGTTTACCGAAGAAGAGAAAATGAGCGATGGGGCCAGGAAAAACGGCACCAGCGCGAAATTGTCAATAAACTTTGACATTCTTGATGGAATTTCCGGAGATCCGAAGGCTGAACCGGAAATGGGATTAACGAGGGAGTCGTCGAAAGAAACACTGAACGAAGCGATTTTCGACGGGCCGTACGGAAGCGACGACGAAGAGTGGAACGTCGAGACAGTTTACGACGATCCGAACGAAGATTCGGACGTTCCGGGCTCACCGTTGTGTCCCATCGATGATTTCGAACAGGATGACGACGAGTCCTTCGAGAAGGACATCAGCAGCTCCGCGAACGAGATAATAGCTCATCTCGAGATTCGCGAAATGATCGTATGCGCGGCAAATATCGTCGACGGTGTAATATCCGCCGTGTCCTCACTAGAGAGGATCGCTCCGTCGTTGCACTCGAGCGAGGACGACGAAGATACGAGAAATTACGAGAAAAGTATTCTGATAGATGCCGCGAAGAAAATCGTAACTCAGAGACTCGAGCTGGACTCGATAACGGATAATACGCAGTGTCTCGAGACGAAAAATTCATCGAGCCCATCGAGCGATACCGATACGGACGAGAGAAGGAGCAATAGGGATTCTAGCAGCTGCACCGGAAGCAGCAACAGCCTCGTCGTCATAGACGAAATTGTTCATCACATAGTCGACAAGCTCGCCAAGAAAAAACGCGAAGTTTTGCACTCGAAGAGATACAAGGAATCGACGAACGTCGGTATAATGAAAGAGATGCACAGAACGAGCTCGCGGACGAGCAACGAAGCTGAAACGGACGAGGTCGTTCTCGAGTTTCGCAGCCCCGTTCGATACAATCCTGCGAACAAAAGCTTCGAGTTGAATCTACGAGTGGAGCATGCAGACAGATCCATCGAAACCCAGAAGAGAGACGAGTCCGATGAGGCTTCTTGGAAAAGTTGCGAAAGCGTCGAAATTACACTTCCGAAACGAAGCCTCGAACTTCCGGTTTCAGTGTCGCCAGAACCGCCGGAACTCACGACCTCCGAATCTACAGAGAACGATACTAAGTCTGATACCAGCAAAGAAACAGTGGAAGATCGTGCGGTACCTCCAAGATTTTGTTTGATCGAATACGACGGACCCGAGGAAACTGGAGACGGCTCGAGCTTCTACGAACGAGAGTATGACCCTGCGATTCGTGACTCTCCTCTCACTTGCATACCTGAAGAAATGATGGAAGAAATGGCCGAAGAACTGCTCGATGAATTCGTTCAAAGGCTCGATAATCAGAATCGCACCGATCCTCACAAAGAAGATCATTGCGATCAAGACGACGACACTTGCAACAATACTTACACGATTTCGGATTGCAGCGACGAAACATCTAGCGAAGCTCTCTATTGCAGCACTTACAACGCCGACGTTTCCAGCAGCAACGATGATACTCGGCAGACCTCCTCGGCTCTTGATAACGACGATGCTTTCGACACTACGGCCAATTACGCCGATGTCTCGACTACGACCATCCTCCGTAACGATATCTCGCATCCGTATGATCTCTCGTACGAGGTAATTCCTGTAGAAGAGAATAACCGCGAAGTCACTGATGGAATTCCAACGAACAAGTCCGATACGACGGATGAGAAAATTGTGGAGGATCGTCAAACACGAGATTGCCAATCGAACGAGTTCGCAAGCTTGGAACAAGAATCGTCGATCGATCTCGAACGTGAATTTTGCCGAGCTGATCCAATAGTCAGAGAAATCGTGACCAGCCCGTGTTGGCCGCTTCGTACTCCGTCGTTACAGTCACTCACGCGATACGAAGATACGAGCCTTTACAGAGTCGTCTCTAATATCAATCTTACAGATACTCTCAACAGTTACTCCGAACATGAATAATTCAACCTCTCAACTTTTTTCATTAACCTATTTTATTTTTCATTATTTCCAACTTTTTCTCGTTAAAACATGTTTTTTGCTTCATTTTTTCTCAATCGTTTACTTTAAGCGACATTGAGGAAATCATTCGTCTCAAAGTCGAATGGCCAATCGCGTAAACACTATTATGACGGTTCTGCAGAGCAGGCCAAGATTTGATTGGCTTTAACCAAGATAAAGCATTCATCGCTGTACAACGATAGGACACTGAATCGAATATTCGACGTCGATATCGAATCGATAATGTCCTCGGTGCAGTCAGCGAAGCGGCTTTATAGTTCATGTTATGAATTTTTTTTCTCTCCTTGCACAAAAGCACTGAACTGTAACGACACTCGTGTACGCTTCGAAAGAATTCCACTGGGATCCAAGAGACTCTAACCTGGTCTTGTAAAAGATGCAATGGCGATTACGTCTTCAGACACGCAGAATTGAATTTTCTTTTTTTTACGATATATTTTTTGTTCACTATTTACGTATGTACATATACGTGACAGTTCTTCTTTTCATTTTCTTTTCCCATCTGCGATTATCGACGGACAATCGCCATTTTGTTTTCTCTTATGTCGCTGAAAATGTACGATGCCAAATGTCACCCAGCGCTTGAGCCACTCCATTAACGCATCTGTTGAATAAATGCGTTTCCGCTTTTGTGTTACATCATTCATGCCTGAAATGATCGCCGTATGAACGATTTATGCTCGCATTCAAGTTGCACCTAATAACAAGCACTAACTTGCGAATACGCGCTTTTTTTTTTAAGCGACTAATAACCCGAGGCAGAGGTAAGAAAGCCTTCGGTGCAATGTTCTTTTTTTCCTTGTATGTGTGTATTTATGTATATATTTGAATCTTCGCCATGACGAGAATTCATTGTCGGTAATGAGTTACCGATCGATGTAATCCCGATGGTAAAAAAACAAATCAGGGCTCATACACGAGTCTGGCAATATGCGTGTTTTTGTTTCAGGAGAAAACACGGTGAACGGCGATCACTCTGACGCTCATCACAGCACCTTCTCTCAGAGTAGCAAGGAGGTTCGTTGACTGTTATTTTTCTTATTATTATTACTCTCGATATTCCGCGTATGTCTGACAAGGCGAAGTAGCGTAAATTGGACTACCCTCGGATTGGGTGACCTTCCAATAAATGTCTAGTCTCATATTTTCGCATGCGGTGTCGTAGTCACATGGGCCACGTTAACGTAGTTCTCGTGCTAAATAGTGTACAAAAGTCTTCCCTCTTGACACGTGGAATGGTTGAGCGTTGAACTTTCAATTTTACGTTGTGATAGCAAAGAATCGTCTTTGCGAACACTTTCGACGAGGAGCATTCTATTGGCTAGACCGAAGAGGGAATGAACCAATCAGAATTGTGCTTAGCGCATTTGATATCTATTTCTGACACGCTCAATAATTTTGCTTTCTTATTTCTTCTGAACATGTACTTTACTATTTTGCTGTTTCTTTTACGGAAATGTACAAACTCCCTTACACGTAACATTAATATTGAGGCTGCGTTTTGACCAGCAGATCTCGCGTTGGAAACTGTTGAAATGTCACCTTACAGCAGGATATTCAGACGATTTGACCGGCTGTACTTTTTAATCAATTCGAGTTATTCGCGCGAGAACTATCTTAATCATTGGGCGCTTTCTTTCGACAAGAAATTTCTTTGACACCCGACACATAAAATATTTAGACCCAATTGCTTTACTTATTGTGGTTGAGAGAATTCTTTTTCTTCTTCGAATCAACTGTGTAGGAAGTAGAGAAACTCGATAAAAAAAATGTTGCAATGATTATAAACAGACTTACTTCATCTGTGATTCGCAACTGCAGTAACATGTAAGAATGAAAAATGTATATTTATATATGGACATACATCGTAGATGTTTAGTTTTCCTTTTCGGTTCGATGTGATGTAACACGAATAGGGACCAAGTTACTAGATAGTTTTTTTAGCGTTAGTTTGATATTGCGGTTATGGTAGACATGGACATGGTGATTTCAAGTTCGTAACGTTTGTCCGCGTCCTTTGAGTTTGCGATTTCGTCTCTCGCCGCGATCAAGAGCACGCGAAAGGTCGATATAACCTTACGAATTTTCGGACACAATTCTCTCACGGTTGAACAATTTGCTCATTTTAACAGGAAAGCAAATCTGGTGTAGTTAAAAAGAGTCCTGCTGTGATCGCGTTTGAATTGTCCCGCGCAACAGTCGCGACGTAACCTCAAAAAAAAGTGTAAACACCGGGAAATGCCGTAACCCGAATTAATCTCGTGGATAAACGTTCGACTTCATTCTGCTTTGAGTACGAGCTCGATTTAGAAGAATCGAAGCGACGCGTTTGGAGCTTGTAAATATTGAAAGAGGTCGATCAGATCGACGTTGCATGCGCACGTGTCAAGTCACACGTCTAGTTTATATGTATATGTGAGAACTTCCGTGTTAAGGGTTCGATGTCGCAGGATGTGAGCGTGAGCGAGGAATCACCCAAGAAGGAAAAGAAGAAGAAGAAGGGTCTCAGAACGCCATCTTTCTTAAAGAAGAAAAAGGAGAAGAAGAAGCCGATCGAGGCGTAGGTGTCTGGCCGAGTCGGGTACGTCTGTAATTTACGTTGCGCAAATTATATTCCCTTACATCGTTCATCAGCGTCGATCGAAAATTCAACTTATCGATTGCAGTGCCGCCATCTCGAAGCGTCCTCACGCAACTCAGTACTTAAGGCGATAGAATCGATGTTCAGTAGTTTTTCCACGTAATTTCAGAATCTTTTCACCGCTTATTCTTATTCGTTATTTTTATTAATTACTTTTCGAACTGTATATGTTTTCTTGAAATTCTTATCCATTTTTATGTCTTGGTTGATGTTTGTACCCGCGTAAACACGCAACCGCCCCACCCCGAACCTTTCGCACTATTTTTATACGACTTTTTTTTAAAGTCATATGAATTTGTATCAGGCTGCGAATAATTAATCGAATTTATTTCTTGGGATCAATAAAATCGTATGTAAATACCGTCGATCGACAATTTTCATGTTACATAATGTGAAAATGAAAACGTAGTGTGGAGATGTTGCGAGAAACTTCCACTGGAAGAAAGGCGGCGCTGATAGCGGTACTTTGCGTATATCGAGATGCAATATTTCTTAGATTCGATTGGCTCGCGGTCTTTTCGAGGCGCCCTCATTTGGAGTTTACCTATCACATATATATTTCGTCTTTCGTTTACACCTATATTCGCCATATTTCTAAATGCATTACGTTCTCAGATTCGCAAATTGAAGCTACGAGGATACGAAAAAAAAAAATTGGACGATATTCTCAATCTCCGTGCTAATGACGTGTTTCGTTCAAAACATTTCCAGAAGTCGCCGCAAATGAAAGATAATCGTGAGCGAATCTAAGCGCGAACAAGTTTCATCAGCGACTGGAGATGATCGAATAAATGCGAACAGGCAAACGAGAAGAAAAAGAAGAAAGAACGGGAAAAAGAAACAATACGAGTGATCGAATCGAAGGACCTGAAGGAAAAACAAAAACCCGACGATGAGAGCTACAATCACAGCATCTTTCCAGGACTCAAGACTGCCATCACACATTATACATCTTCGATAAGGAAACAAAAAAAAAAATTAATTATTATAATATTGTTAATGTTTTTACGTTTTTAATTTGTTGAGCCTCGCGCGCGCGTGCTCCGCCTCGCATGTACACAAAACACACACTAGGGAAGCCGGGGGCGAAGGACAGAGAGAAAGACGACACGGAGAACGAGAGAGCACGAGCTAGATTATTCGAAGACGGTCCCATTTGATCAATTGGACAAATTTGATAACGCACTTTACAGTGTGTCGAAAATTATGTATATCTATATTTGCGTTGCCAGGTCGAGAGAGTGAGAGACGAAGAGAGAGAGAGGGTGAGATGACCGCCGATGAGGCTTTACGAAAATTAACTGTATGACGTACAACGTTTTTTGTAATACGAATTTAACGCGCATTCACATATGTCTATTACAGAGTGTAACGAAGATATGCCTGCAATATGATGAACCGAATTGAATTCGTAATATCCACGCGTAATATATTAGTTTCTTTTTCTTCGGACGTTCGTTAGTCGCGTCGTTACACACGATCTACGCATCGATTTGCGAATTTTCAAATCGTCTATCCACCAGCCATTTTCAAATGCCGCTTTCTCTACTACTTCGACATGTGTAAGCCTCTTTGACGGAATTTTCGTACCGAGATCGGGAAACGAGACTTTCGTGATCTTGGTAACGAAAGCTACTCGTACCAATACTCACCGTCAGCTTTTTTTGGATCTACGAAGAACAAAAAAAACACGAACACGCCACTCGGCGTAGTTGTCTCTACAAGGCGTGTCGCTTTCCGGATCATGGTCGACAACGCGGGGGTGTCGGTTAATCGGCGAGGAAAGTACAAAGCAGTACCGGTAGTTGTATCCTGGAGGGCTCTCAAATTGAGGGCTTTCCCGTCGATCGAAGGGAGCTTCGAAAAATGGCCCTAAAAAAAAGGATCTCCCTTGAAAATCTTTGATAATATAATTATGAAAAAAAAGCGAAATTAGTGTTTTCGGGGTTTCTAAATATTTGCATTGGTGTACGAACTCCGCAACTGCTCGCGGTTTTCGTCCCGCGATAGTAAATCAATCCACAATTTCGAGCTGTTTCACTTTTTTCGAAAGTGCGGAGGGAATATTCGACGATGTGACGTTAATTCTAAATGACTCGCAAGTCGATAATAAATTTAGATAGCCTCGTTTAAATCGTATATGTGTTACGTTTCGTCTGAATTTTATGTTTTTTTTTTGCGCGTCGCTGAAAACGAGGAAGACGTAGATTGGAAGTTACATCGATATTTTTACGTTGCGTGTTGTTTTGCGCCTTCTCGTCGATTCGACTTTCTCGTTGTATAGCTCGTGTGTAACGCTCGATGATTTTTTGCCGGTCGTCCCGTTTGCGCTGCCTTTGACGAAGGAAAAAACAATGGCCTACGAAGCTTAGCGAAGCATCCGCAAGTGAATAACCACGAGGGCTATCGATTATGCAAATCTGGCTGGCAATATTGTATTAGTATATAGTTAAAAGAGAAAAAAAGGGAAAGAAGAAAAAAAAATGAATAAGGAGCACATTAGCTTGTCGTGGCGTTGCGTTCGTTGTTTTTGTCTGCCTATGTTCGAAGCGGGAGGGGAAAAAAAGCTTTAACGAAAGATGAGCAACTCGCGCCCTCGGGGTAACCTCGATTCGCTTCACACGGACACACACGGACACACTTCAACACATCGTAATATTTATCCGCATTATCTCTTCCCCGTTAATGCGAGTTGCGAAATATAAGAAACAAAATGGTAATAATAATATAGTTTATCAATTGTTGTCTCAATTGTATCGCACCAACGCGAGACACGTATATATGTATAACGGGCCCGTAAAAAAAAGGCTCGGTCGCATGCACGCGATCGATATACCTCCCTCTTTTGTACATTGAAACGGTATCGATGAGACTCTTCTCGTGTCTCCGAGATCCATATAAATATATATACATTACTCTAGTACATTAGAAACGTGTTTTGCTATATATGCGTATATATAGCTGTGATGGCAAAATAATTCAAAATGGCGAGGAAGAGACGAGTAAGGCACGACCAACTACTCCTTCCCCCTTTACGCGTCTCCTTGCAAACTTGTACGCTCGATTATCATTCTCTTCTCCATATATAAAAAAAAACCGCCTTATTATGTTAGTTTTTAGTTGTGTATATGATGTATACGGCTTCGAGGGGTCGCTTGCCCATCATCGTCTACATCGTGACAGCGAAACGACTCAACCCCGGCTTACGCATCGTCCTCGCATTACCGACCGATGCTGACGTCTAGCGGTGATAAGAACAAACTAAATAATAAAAAAAAACGGCGCACGAAAAGTTTAACCGTAACCTCATCGATATCCAGTTTTGTGATGATGATATGTACTTGTCTCTGGATATGTGATAGTAATTGATATGAGATTCGATATTATCTCGGACGCAGTTGTATTTATTGCACCTGATTACTGTGTTACGGAAAATCAACGAATTCTGAACGGAGCATTGCCACGGGAATTGGGAAATTTTCGTGTGGTGAAACCGCCGGCTGGTGGCTATCAAGGAGATTGCAACATGGCGGAATCAGTCAAGATGAATGCTGGGGATGACGTCTCAACGATTCTTAGGGATATTCGATGAACACTTCGCTTCGGGACGAAAGAACTTATTGTGAAATTATTTTCCTCTCGACGCTATGGTTCTATTCGTGATTGCATCTTCTGTGTTGATACTATACTAGTTCTTGGAGTTGCTTGTTTCGTTGGGGCTACCTTCGTCGCGGTCGGCGTCGTATTTTTCTCTACAGTATTACTCTCATAAAAAGCTTTTCAAGGTCGAATAAAATTGTCAAGTTCTGCAGCAGAAAATGTTTCAGGGCATTTTTTTTATTTATTGGAAATGCTGTTCGGAAGTTTTGTGAGGTTATATTTGCCTCGTACAGGTCCTCGACAATGCGTCTGTAATTTTTTTTTCGTACAAAATCTCAACCACATGTTATTCCCGCTGGCTCTTGAAGAAGAACATGATAACATCTACTACCATTATTATTATTACCGTCAATGACTAACATATCAATATTGATAAACAATTATCGCACAATTATGGATTAGTCGAAATTCCCGATTTTTCAATGATGAACGGTTATAATAAAGAAGTAAACGATTCATAGGCGTGTTTATTGTGACAAGTGTGCGATAATGATTTTGCGGTTAAGTACTGAGTTATCAGTGGATGTACGTGTAAACGTATATTTATATGTACGATCTCTATCCTACGCCAAAGTAAAAAGATGAAAAAAAAATCGGATGTGATTTTTCCTGAAATATTTCTGGATGTAAAGTTGTCGAACAATAATCTCTATAAATCGTGAACAATGTGACACGCTGCGAAACCTCGGCGTAAGATTTCCAATAGCTCAGTGACTGGAAGGACTTTAGCGGCCATACCATGCAAAGCGTTCGAGAGCTTCAAGCGCTTTTTCTGACGCAAATTATTTCGAGCAAATTTTCACGAATATTACACAAGAACAATACACTAGATAATTAAGATTAACAACACTCCAGATGGTATAGCGTCGTGAAGTTGACTTCGTATAATAACGAAAAAAAAAAATGCATCCCTTGTGGGGATCGAACCCACGACCTTTGGATTAGAAGTCCAACGCGCTATCCTCTGCGCCAAAGGGACTTGACGATTTTTATTATAATGGACCATTTGGTCCGATCGTTCAATCTGAGTTGAATAATCGTACGAAACATCAATTTGTAGACCGAAATTATAATAAAACCCGATTGTTTTTACAAATTAAATTATCGTACATTATTTTTGTGCAGACAAATCGACATCTATAGACAGAATTGCAAATCGACGAATTAATTGACGCATGCACATATTGTTTTAGAAAATCGGGATATTGCGTCTGTAATACTGCGCGAAGTCTTTGGTGAAGTGGGCTATCGTTGCAATGGAGATCAAGGTTATGTAGATTAAACAAAAAAACTCGATATACTATAGAGGGAAATTCTGATAACTGTAGATCCACCATATTATCCTCGCGGCGCTGTGTTCGTTGATGTCTAGCAAAGCCATGGGAAAATGTAGGCATGTACCATAGCATGGAGGAGCGACTTTTTATCCACGCAAGCAAATTAGTGGAACGACTCAAAATAGTTCCTTGAGGAAAGTAAAACCAACCGTCAAACCGAGGAAGGAGTCGGTAACTTACCATCAGTCGATAATGCAACTAAGTTTGTACGCACTTGTACCGAGTTCCGTCGGTAAATTACCATCAGTCGATAATTCCGAGTAGCGTCAACTAAATGAATTTTAGATTTTTAAATGCTAATAAAGCTTCGGGTTGTTTTGCTTTTTTATAAATTCATTCGAGTTTGATGAGTTTTCACGTCAGAACGTTACAGTAAAAGAAGGTATTTTCAGTCATGTCGAAGTTTTTATTGTTTTCTTCATTAAATATAAGATGAATATTTACAAAGGATATAACTCGATGTAGAATAATCGATAAACGTTTATCGCTCTTGGAGACTTCTCCCGTTATTATTCTCGATTACACCGAGCCGTTCAATTTCAATATATATCTATATATCTATGTACGCCTAGAAATCTCGTTATCGCGAGGATCGTATATACAACGAATAAAATCTCTAAATTATGCGAGACTGAAGTAATCCCACGAAAATATACTTAATCAGAAGAAACAATGGGATATACAACGTGTCCACAACTCTGCCGATAATATCTCTTTACTCCAGATCTCCCGTATACGCATTGCCACAAACGTATATTAAATAAGTGACGGATATCAATAATATCCCAAAACATGTTCGAAGCATGTATCAACGACGCAACGGATCTTCCCAATCATACATAGAGAGCAAAAAAAAACGTATACGATTAGTGAATTTTATACGATCGGTACAGTAGTACGTAATGATACATTTAAATGCAAGTCTTTGGCACTTCTACGCTATACATTTTTCAAATACATCGAGAAAGGAATTTCCGCTTTCTGTACAAAAGAAAAGAAAAATTCCGTGACGAAACTCATCAGGAAGATACGATTGGCCTAATGTAAGTATAGTAAGTACTAAATCGAGTTCGAGCCTCGCTTCTCATAGGAAAAAATCATTATTCGTTAGGTCGTCGAGGAATTAGACACAAATTCCGCATACGCAATGTATTGATAGGCTGAATACTTGTATTTCCACGTGATTTCGTGAACTTCCCTAGGCCCATAATTAGCCAACGACATATTCTAATTAACTGTATTTAGTCGAATACAGAACGTAAGACTTTTCGGCCACTCTATACTTAATATTATCAACGTAGTGTCAATAGAACGTGTGTGTGTGTGTGTCTGTGTCGCGTTGTTGATCGATTATTGGCAGTCTCGCTCGGGGAGATTTCGATTTTTCCGCAAACTAAAAATCTCACAGAGACCCCTCTCGTCAAATCTGATATATTTTTTTTATATTATTCCTTTTTCTCACTAATTTTCGCTCGCACGAGTTTTCGCGTTAATTAATATCTTGTTGTCGAAACGAGACATCGGTACACCTCGTAACGTTCCGCAAACTTTCATTCTTCCTCGTAATTAATTATTCGTTAGCCGTAAGATCTCTTTTAACAACGAAGGGATACATCGTCGATTGGCTGCTCGGCTCCTGCGGGCAGTTCTAAGTACAGCACGCACGGGGTAAAATCGGCAGCTCAATACTGACCGGCGTTCAAGATGTGTCCATCTCGTCCCTGTGGCATGCAACAGAATCAACATTCTCTATTATTTTTACCACGCAATCGGATATGCAAAAAAAGGAACCGAGAGTCCGACCAAGGGTCAACCAGAGTACGATCTTTCGTCCAAACTCTATGCTCACGATAGCAAACAATAATTGGTGCTTTTCAACTGTCCGTTTCGATTCGTTTTATTTTCCATAATTCGGAACTCGAAATCGATTTTCATTTTAAATATTCAACGATCGATCGATCTTTCAGAGCGAACAGTTTCTCAAGAGAAATTACGAAATGCAATCGTTTCGCTGTTTCGACGACAGACGTGGTCGAAACTCTGCCTGGAATTCCAGACAGTGAAACAAAAGTTTGGATTTCGTTGAAAAAAATAAAAGTGGTTGTCAAAAATGCACGTGGTATGCCGGACGTCGGTACAATCGTGGTTTATGATTCCTCGTGGGTGATTTTACGAGTGAAAAACGATTCATGCTGACGTCACAATAAAAATGCATAAAAACTACTGATTTCCCTTCGATCAGCATTCGTTTCGCTATATCTACGTATCAGGATTCGAAACGGTGTTTTCACTAAAAGCAACAAACTACTCGAATATTTCCAGTCTTTTGAGGATGGTAAAAAAAAAATACACAGTTGACGGTAATCTTGACAATGAAGGTCTCGTTCCGTTTGCACGTTGATTCGTCATCGATGCACTTCAGCTTCGTCAGCGTGACTACAGGCGTTTCCCGAATACAAGGGAGTGCGCGTGATGTGTTAGTCGCCTGGAGAACTCAAAATTTTCACCGTCATGCTCATGCGAGTGTAAGAGAAAAAGTGCACGAAGTAGGATTGTGCAATAGAAGTGAGAGAGACAGCGAAGAAGTAACCAAGTGATACTTGACAATTTTGCGGGGGCCTCGGTACATACTCAAACACAGTATTTAATCTCCAAACGCAACGCGGGGTCTCACGTGACTTATTCGCAAACTGCGAAAACTTCGAAGACATTTTATTCATTCGTTCTTTATTATTCCTCATTTTATTGCCATTAGCGTCGTACGATTTATAATCATTAATATTATCCACATATATTACAGTTTTTTTTCCATCTTTCTTTCCTTTCCTTCCTCTTCTTTATATACACAGGGATATTACTTCTATACACTATGCTAATTTACTTCGCATTGTAGTGAGAAATTTTTCGGTCGAATGTATACAAACGTTAGTAATAAAAGTTGGGAGACGGGATTCGTAATAGAGCTACAATTAAAAGTACGGAAAACGGTAAAGTACGAAAAATAATTGATCGCGTAAAAAAAACTGATGCGGTTACGACAGGAACGTCTAAGACACTATTTGGACTAGTCAACCGTTCGTATTTAATCCATACGTAATATAAGTATCCTAAAATGAAAAAAAACAAAAAAAAAAAAAACGAAACGACAAACGAAAATTTAACAACGATTCCCTGATTCTAATTAATCGTTTGGAATGATCGATATCGGGACAACGCGCAATTAACAATTTTCAACTAAATCAAACTTCAAAGCTGAAAAACTTTTGATTCGTATTTTTTTTTCTCTTACTAGCTTTTTTTTCTTTCGTTATTTTGAACTCCGAAGCGAAAACTAAATTAATGGCTAATGTACTTATCGTAAGTGTTGAATCTTATGAATCTTTCCACACGTTCGACTGACGCAACGCTTTTGACATCCTTATCAGCCAATGTCGATCGAACGTTTTATCGTTGAAACGGACGCATTATTACACTCGTTGCAATTGTGAATTTAGTCGAAGAGCATCAATAAAAATGCAGCCGCATAATGTGTATATATATATATATATACATATAAATATATATATATATACACACATATATATTACTAGAGCTAAGTAATACTGTAACAAAGTTCATAAACGATTATTATAAAACGCTATACTCGACTGTCTAGATCTCTCAGTTTGAATATTTTTCGTTATATTCTACTGTAGAACACTGCTCAACTAGTAAATCAACGCTCGAGTTCCTAAGCGAAAATCTTTCGGAATATCCGTTAAGACTAATTAACGTTACTAAACTTGACGAAAAATACGTGCTCTCTGTTCTCTTTTTTTTTAAATCTCGAAACAATAAATTACGCAGAGTTCAAATAGAATTGGAACGGAAGTCGAATAGCAATTACGAAGGAAGATCTGTGATGTCTTAAAATCGCATTATTTAGGACGCAGATGAATAATAATAATAATAATGACAATAATAATAACGATAACGAGAAATGCCATTGTGAAAAATGGAAAAGTACGCTGTTGATACGACGGCTTAGAAAAAATATAATTTCGGTAAAACGCAATTGAACGATAATCGTTTCGAATTTTTGCGAAAAATTGTTTTTTTCGACAATATTCTTCGAGGCGTTTCAAACCATGAGAATTTCGCGTAACGCTTAATAAGCTAAGAAAAAAAAAAGGAAAACTATGCTATTATTCACAGCTAGCGATTAAAGAGGGTGGAAGCTTCGATTCTTTGGCAATTGAATGAAACGCTTATCACGACTTATCGCCCTCGCGGATGTTCGTCTTCGTTGCTGAATCGTTAAATACTTAAAATACTTCGAACATCAGTGAGCAAGTAAAAAAATCGAAGCGCAGATCGTTTGTTGGTGATACGAGCTAGAAACGAAGACCGGATATTTTTCCTTGTTTTACAATGAGTACGAAGGAAAACAAAAAGAAAAATTATTTTCGTTCCTGCTCGAAGATGCAGGAAATTGGCGAATCGCACTTTCGACGCTTTTCGTGAACGATTAAAAAAAAAAGCATAGCTTTGTCGTTTTTCGAGTTTCGATACAAAATCGATATCGTATACCAATTGACAGCTGTCATGTTTCTAACGGGTCGAAAAACTTGATCCTACTGTGGCCCAACATCGAGTGAAATTGAGGAGAAAAATAATGAAACGGTTAGTCAATTTCCATACTGAGCATTAAGCCAAAAAAAAAAATCATATTACACCACAATCGAACACGAGAATACCATTGATCCGAGTCGTAATCCTAGCTATCGTGTGTACAGTTAGGAGCAGCGATGAAATGATGGCGATGGGCGTTTCTTTTAAATTATTTTTGTTTGTTTGGGTTTGTTTTTGTTCGTTTGAATACCTTGTACCAATGAAATACGAGAGAGTTAGTTGCGTTTCGAATTACTGATGAATGATTAACGCAAAAAGCATGAGCCAAAAGTTCAGGATTTTAAGTATACGTAATACATATAGTTACACATATATACACATATATATATATATGTGTTTGACCGTGTATCCACAATACTTGTAAAAAAAACCAGCACCACGTCGTATATCGAATAAAATAAATTTAATTCGATCGCCGGAATTGATTATCGTTATCAGCTAGTGTACACGTAAAGTACTCGTGGTTTTTTAACTCATCAACAGAGATTCAACGTTGCATCATCGATATATGTATATACGTGTATGTGGATATTATTCGTTTTTCTTTCTATACTCAACTGGTCTTGTCTTTTCACAAGGCACGGACAAAAACCGAGCTTCAATTGCTTCTTGTTTCTACATCCTCGAAATCCAATTTGAGTATAGAACATTCGTAGTAATTTTTTGTTTGGGTTTGTTTTTTTCAATTTACATCAATGTTATTAGTCCCGATCCAATCACCAATTCCCATTATCTTTTATATTTTCGGTCACGAATGGACTAGGAATCTGAATATGCAGGCGAATGCAACAGTAGCTTTTAGTTTCGTCGCTCATCGATCGCCGAGGAAGACCAAACGTGGAGAAGGAATTCTCTCGATCGTCTATGAAACGATCGGAGGCAAAAATAAAGTTGTAAATCTTGGCGAAGGAAGAACACAATTTGGAAGTTACGAGATGAAAAATCGATCATAGTGAAGCAAAGTTTCGACCAAGTCAGAAAATAATTAAAGTTCGAATATCAAGTGATCGAGGTGCATCGAATATGAAGCTGCTATTGGATAAAAAAAAGCTCGTGCTCAAAAATGACTTTTGCCTTTTTATTCCTCTTTGTGTACTAATTAGCGAAATTCGTATTTTTTTTTGTTTTTTTTTTTGTTTCGTTCAAAGTTTTACTTAGTATACCGACGATCAATAAAATCTTGACATTCTAGCTGATGCTTCTGCCTACGTATGCAGAGGTCAGACTAGACCACACATGCTGAAAAGACACCGATTACACGTCAACCAATGTCACCGCTGTATTCTTGATCATTCAGTAGATTACGGTTGTAAATGGCAGCCCTGTAACTATACCTATTTGTGGCTGGTCGGTCGGGTACTGGCGGCGGTACAAGAGATACCTCCGCGTTCAAGAGCGCACCGCTGCCACCCTCCTCAACCTCGCCTATGCAACTGTCCACGAGGGAAGGCTCAACTTCTGTGAACGCGAGCCTCGAGCGCAACAAATAAGCGTACGTTTTGTACCTCTTCAACTGAAAAAAAAAGAACATTATCGTCTCAATTTTAGAAACAAATGTAAAAGCCAATTGAGGTCAGGTAAATTCAATTCATTATTCAGCCATGAAATTCTTCCTATTTTCCTTTGAATTCATCGGTAAATCGAAGATTCGATTAATACGATCGGTTAAAACACGTTCGAAGCGAAAATGGAATTTCACTGTCAAAATTATAAACCAATTATTATTGAAAATGATTACAAATACAAATTATATTCAATTGTCTTTAAAAATTATAATTCAAGTATGATTATAAATTTGTAGTAATAAATTATTTATTCGAAATTCAAATGATACCCAATTACAATTATAAATTATTCACAATCCAAATTATATCCAATTATATCCTTTGAATTCATCGGTAAATCGAAGATTCGATTAATACGATCGGTTTAAACACGTTCGAAGCGAAAATGGGTTTTCACTGTAAAAATTATAAACCAATTATAATTGAAAATGGTTCCAAATACAAATCATATTCAATTATCATTAAAAATTATAATTCCTTTATGATTCTAAATTTATAATAATAAATTATTTATTCGAAATTCAAATGATACCCAAATACAATTATAAATTATTCAAAATCCAAATGATATCCAATTATAATTATACATTATTCGAAATCCAAATCATATACAGATAAATTGAAAAATTATAATCTGACTTTGTAAGTTCCGAAAAAAATACGTAAAGTGTAAAAAAGATTACGTAAAAGTGTAAAAAAAATTACGTAAAAGTGTAAAAAATCTAAATACGTAATAATGTGTACGTAGATATATATTTTATGTTGGATGTAAAACGAGAATCGACCAATGCAGTGCAAAACTTACTTCGTAGTGAAGGTACGCATCTTTCTCCTTATAATTTTGAACAGTGAGAGCCTTGGCACCTCGTTCCGGTGGGTGTCGTCTGTGCTCGTCGAGTTCCGCCTCCAGTCTGTTAACCCTATCTTCGTGGTCCCGCAATTGTTCTCGCTACAACAAAACGGGCGTGTAAAAAGGAAAACGAAAGAGACGAAACAATAATCACGAGTAACAAAAAATAATAATGACAAAAAGCTCTCGCGTTTAGGATGTTCGAACATTGCGGGCTTTTTCTCCTTTCACGAATAACTGAATGAAATAGAAAATTGGCAGAATTGACCATTTTCAAATAAAACGATTGGACACGAATTGATAATTTTGCGAAAAAAATGGGAATGAGAAATGACGTTGGAACGTTGAGAGTTCTCAGGGAAATTTCCCGGACTGTCGTACACCCTTGGAATCAGCGATCAATTAAAAAAATAGCGTTCGATCAAAAGTCATTCACGTTCTACCAAGCACTTTTTTTTTTCTATCCCTACGCTCAAAGACGCGTAATGCACGGTGCAGCTTTTGTTTTTTTTGTTTTTTTTTTTAATGCAAAAGTAGCTAGTAAACGAACGCTCGGCGTGCTGCCTAGGGAATTTTTTTTTGGCTCCGATTTAGCTCTGATTTTTTTTTTCTTTCCGATCCGTATGCACTGAATAGGCGAGATGCTTACAGGCGCCAATTTGGTGTGACTGCAGGGAAGCAAAGGCCGTTGAAACTTTCGTTGAGAACCTACCGCTCCCGCGAGAGGCTGACACGAAAAGCTGGCACAAACGAAGTTTATCGTGTCGATCCAGGACTGTAGCTCTTTGGAATCACTGTAAAATACAATATACGAATATTCTTGTCAAAACTTTCCAATTTTTTAATATTCAAAATATTGCGCAAAAAAAAAAGGTTCTGATCTGAACTAAAATTTTTACGAGCAAAGTTCATCGTGATTCGGATTAAAAGTGAAACGTCTGATTCTTGTTGAGGGACGTGAAAGTTGATCAAGAAAAAATGCAAGTGAACACGAAATTTCTTAATTTACATGGAATACGCAGCCTGTTTAAAAACCAAATTTGAGTCCTCGTTAGTCCTTTGATCAGGACGAAGTCTTCATGGTTGTCGAAACGAATGCAACGAAAATGTTTGTATTTTTTATTTTCTTCTGAACAGATCTGTCACGAAAAGCACATAAAGGTTTTTCATAATTCTCGTTCGGTTATATACAGGGTGTCCCACGTAAGAATGTCAGCCAAGAAAGGCAGCCAATCAGGCGCGCCCGTTCGGTGGGCTTGGCCTCGAAATAATTATTATATTTAGACGTTTAGTGTCATATCGCAGGTTCGTGTCGATGTATTTTTATACCTTGAAGACAAATCCACAATTTAATTCGCATTGAAGTCTCCATTTCTAGGGAAAAATGTCGAAAATATATTCTAGAAATGTTTTTCGCATTTTCCCAGTCTAATTTTGCACTTTCGGCAAAAACTCGGGCATATTCGTAATCAGCGAAAAATGTCCGATTAAACAGACCCTTTTAAGAGTTTAAAAACGGACAAAAATATTTTTCGACTTCTCCGGCCACTTTTCCGAAATCTCAAAAATCACGATATTTCAAAAGGTCGTAGGGTGAGCTTCTTATATGCTATGGAGATTTATTGAGTGTGTTTGGAAAAGGTTTTTGCCTGACTTAAATAATGGCGTTGGATTCGTATCGATATCTCGTAAAGTTTCCCCGGAATGTCCACTTGAAAAATGGCAAAAAAAGAGGCAAAGGGGTATGTATGGAAAAATTGGCAAAAATTGATCGTCCAACTTTGAAATTCTGCCAAAAATCGAAAAATCATCGGATTTGAATTTTAAAAAAAGCATGTTGAAGAGAAAATCGTAACGAAGAGATTGAGCACAAAGTGGAGAGCCAAATCCTAAAGAAAAAAAAGTTATCGATGATTTAGTGAAAAAACTTTTTTCGCCCCAAAATCCAAAAAATAGTTGGATTTTTAATATTTTTTTAAATAATCCATTTCGATGTAATTTGATCCCCTGAGTACGAATCTACCATTCATTTCCCCCAAAACCCAAAATGTCCATGAAAAAATCGTGAAAATCGTGTTTTTGGAACTTTTTAACGATTGTTTCATGAAAATTTTGGGTTTCATCGAAGATGAGCGATGTTTATTCGATTATCGAAGATTACCTCGTTTGGAAGAGATATTCTGCTTGATCGGCAGTCTGGAGTCTGAATACGTGCTGCTTTTTCGTGTAATCCGACGCTTTGGTTGCAAGTGCATGATGTATCCGTACAGCATTGTGCAAACTGTCGTTACGGAAGCCATGTTCGTCTTTGTGCAAATATAATACAAGTTCTCGCAATGTACAATAATACATTTTCCATCCTCTCTTCCCGAAAGGAGCTGGAAAGTGAAACGAGACGAGTGAATAAAAAGGAGACCAAAAAAAAAGAAAAAAAAAAGAACCGAAAGGATTTTTCAATTTTTTTCGAACAGTGACGTGAATTGCCGAGCGAGTTTGCAAGTGAGATTTTTTACGAAAATTACTTTTTTTTCCGTTCGCGTCGTAACAGCATTTACGCATAACGTAGCCCTTCTTGAATTCCGTAGCACCAGTTACGTTTGGCACATCGAGGAATGGATTTCCAGCGCCGGACAACGCCGGACCATCACCCTGCTGTACAACCTGCGACGCCGTGTCGTCGCCCTCCTCGTCCCTGTAATTCGAGAGCAACCATGCATCCGTCAAAGGGACACGAATTATAATAACATTGGAGGACCGTCTTGCTGATGCCTTTGCCCAATCGTGTTCAACGATCGACAAACCCTATTGATGTTACATGATTCGAGTACACTGTTGCATACACTGCAGAGGACGCTCCAAAGGGCACTGTTTTCAAGCATCTAATCAACGTTTAACCTCGAAACGTTAGTCAATTCAATTACAGCATTTCGGGAAACATTGAACGCTAGGCAATTAAATTTACGAGAAATCGTGAATTATACGATGAATTAGAAAGTTTTTTTATCGATTTTTCATTTTTTAAGTTGAATGGTAATGAAACATACTTCGAGATATTTTTATTTAATAAATCGTGGAGGTGGAGTTTTTTTAGTTGGATTTTATTGAGTTGTTGATTTTGTTGAATTGGATTTTGTTAAATCGGATTTTATTGAATTGTTGAACCAAATTTTGTTGGATTGTTGAATTAGATTTTGTTGAATTGGATTTTGTTAAATCGGATTTTACTGAATTGTTGAATTCGATTTTGTTGAATCAAATTTTGTTGGATTGTTGAATTAGATTTTGTTGAATTTGATTTTATTAAATCGGATTTTATTGAATTGTTGAATTAGATTTTGTTGAATTGGATTTTATTAAATCAGATTTTATTGAATTGTTGAATTAGATGTTGTTCCATCAAATTTTGTTGAATTGTTGAATTAGATTTTGTTGAATTGGATTTTATTAAATCGGATTTTATTGAATTGTTGAATTAGATTTTGTTGAATTGGATTTTATTAAATCAGATTTTATTGAATTGTTGAATTAGATTTTGTTCCATCAAATTTTGTTGGATTATTGAATTATCGATTTCGTTGATTTGGATTTTCTTCGAGATCGTAAAAAAAAAAAATGAGATGACTCACAATGCCCACTCGAGGGGAAACGATTTGATCGCGGTGTACAGCTGTTTGAGGACCTCCCTGGGAAAATTATCGCCATCGTTGAGCTCCGAGAGATTCTCGATGAATTCGGAACACGACATTTTTCTACCGATGTTCTGACCATGAAGATCGGTATTGAGCAGCATAATGGCGCACGTCAATGTATGCACAGCGTCTGCAAAATTTTTTTTGTTTTTAAATCAGAATTTATTCTTTTCATTTCAATTTACGAAGGGAGGAAAAAACGAGGTTTATTTTCGTTCGAGGTGTATCATACGCACCTTGAGAGTTAAAAGAGCCCGGATTGCAATCGAGATACCTCTTGGAGAAATGTACAAGAACTCGCTCTCGTTCCTGAGTTTCGCCAGTCAACGAAAACTGGGCGAGAAACTTTCGCAGAGCCACGTCCAGCGTGTCCCGTTCGAAGCTGAAATATCTCAGGTATTCTTCAGCTACAGCTCGGCTGAAATCGTTGCTGAAAATTTAAAAAATAAAAAAGTCAAAGACATCGATATATTTCTTTAAAAATATAACATATTTTTCCAAATTTATATATACTCAATTTCTAGAAAAAATTAAATGTGAAATTAATTATATCAGGTCTACCAGATATCGAAAGAAAATTTTTGCATGGGAAAAAATTACAAATTGAACGAGTTCCTCTTTTCGTCAGGACAAAGCAATCGAACTTGTTGGCTGTTCGAACGATTCGAAAACATTTGGACAAACTGGTTCGCGAAGGCTTACGAAATCCGCGTCGTTGCATTATGCAACAACAATCTATAAGTCGTATCAACCGTTTGTTCAATGATTCATAGCGCACTTTCAATTTACTTTGACTTTTGGGTCGAGCTGCGAAGTGTATGTATGGGTTAGCGAGGAATGCGAAATTCGTGAAATACTTCGAGAAATCAGGATAGCGCGTGTAAGAGCTGAGAAAAAGGAGAAAAGTTGGAATTTTTTCTTTAAGATTAAAATTTCAAAATTCAAACTTAAAAATCAAAACTTCAAAATAAAGATTTCAAAATTCAAACTTGAAAATAAAAATTTCAAAATTCAAACTTAAAAACTAAAAATCCAAAATTGAAATTCCAAAATTAAAACCTCAATATTGAAACTTCAAAATTGAAATTTTCAGACTAGTTGTCAGATTTTTTTGTCCGGATAAATATAGCAATCGGAAATCAACATTTTGGTGAATGGAAAAATTGAATTGGCATCGAGAAACCCAAATTTGAAAAAGCTGTTTGGATGCAATAAAATATAGGTTAGGTTAGGTTAGGTTAAAAATTATAATTGATAGGAACCCGTGATACGTTAGAGGTTTCAAGGTCATCAAAGAAAATCAGGAAATTTATGAGAATGAAAAAATAATGATGATAAATTGGAATATGTACTTTTTACTCAAGTGTCTGGACACGTCGGACTTTTTGAAGCCGTCGAGTGAGTAGAGTCTCTTGGCGAGCCTAACAGCCGAGGGTAAATCGACGGCTTTGGGACTGTAATGGAAACTGTGCAAGCTCTCGATGTCGCTCTCCTCGTCGGCCGATTGGGGTGGCGAAGCTCCGCTCTGCTTCTGATCGTCGCACATACCACCGACGTGCATGTAATCGTCCTCGTTGTCCTTCAATTCCTGCCGTCAACATTTTCGGATCGTCAATCGTACGAAATTTCCAGTCCGAATAATTAAAAAATAAAATGGCATTCCAATTCTAAGAGATTGCGTGCCTTCGGGATTTTCGCGATTCTATAAATGCATAATTTTCGTTCTTTCCAAAGGAATATCATTTCAAAAATTTTAATAACGAATGTCTCGAGGTTTTTGATTTTATATTTTATATGGACGAAAGTAACTTTTGGGAAAATTCTAACGTTAAAATTATCGAAAATTTCAAGGTTAGAAAATTCTAAACTTAAAAGGTTATAAATATATATCCTAGAAAAATTTAACCTAAAAATGTTATAAATATAGAGAGAAAAGAACGGAATTCATTGTAAATTATGAAAAAACCTCAAAAACCTCAAAACCTTAAAAAAACTCAAAATATTCTTTACTGAACTCAATCGAAAATAATCTAGACGTTTTTACCCAATTTAATTGATGTAAATTATCCCTACGATGTTACTTGTCTCAGAGTTATATCCATAATTATAATCGGTACATCACAAACTTTTCCTTATTTTCATTTTTTCAAACAATTCTCGTAAAATAATAAGCGTAGCTAAAAGTAACATGTTTGTTTCTCGAATCGGTAAGGAATCATTTCGAAGATCGTTTTTCCTCTGAAAGCAAAATGTTGAACCCACCACAATGATCATCCGGTAGACTCCATCATCTCATCAATATTTCCAAACTGATAATTCCCCCCAGTAAAATTGGTCAACGAAAAAATCGAAAAAAGAAAGAATAAAAAAAAAAATAAAAATAAAAATACTAAATACCTGATAACCAAAAAATTCTGGCTGGTTGCCTGAACTCACGGTGGGATTGATAACACGTTGGATGTTGGTTTGTTGATTAGTATCATTAGCCTGTGTAGTTATAGTTTGATTGCCTCGTCTTCTGGTTTGTCTAGGGCTGTTGTTGTTTCTGGCATTGGTATCTTTGTCGGGTCCTTTAACTTGAATAACTATTCTATGTTCACTGGTCTCCTGTGTATTAGCGTAATTGTGGCTTTTCTTGATTCGTCTCTGGGGTGGTTCACTAGCCAAAATCGTTGAATCACTGTCACTTGGATCACTGACCATCATGATATCGCGAGCACTCAGAATATCCATGGTTTCTTCATCGTTGTAATCGGGACTGGACATATTTGAGATGGCTTCGGATTGGCTGAGATCACCGTTGGTCGGTAAGTAGTTTGTACCTTGATTGGTATTGGCCGATGTGGACATCATCGTCATCATCATCGTGGTAGTTGTCGTAGTCGTTGCGGATACGACATTGCTCATCGAATTTGATGATTGTTCGGGATGCAATGATTGAACCGATGGTGGCAATGGAAACCTTCGTGATCCCGAATTCGATGACATTACGGAAGATGATACGGAAGTTGGTGATGCCGGAGATAGGGATCTTTGAGGGCTGGTGCCTTCCGTTGACGAACTGCTGGACGATTGTGAAGAGCTGCCGTTCTGACAGCAAGAAGTACGTTCAGAAGCCGATGGCGAGCTTACCGGAGCGTTGTACGTCCAAACGATTCGCTCGCTCGATACACCCTGACCACTGTCCGGTCTCGTATCCAAAAGCGTGTTCAAACTCGAGGTCACGTCGTCGTCAATGTCTATGTCGACCGCGCTCATCGATGGATCTTTCTGAAATTGCAAGTGATCCTCCGACCTCGATGTTCTAACGAAACCACTCGAGTAACCGAAACTCGTGTTCGTCTTGTTGTCACCCGACATTGGACACTGAGAGCTTATTCCATCACGCTTGCTTATACCGACCGGCGATGTACTCGCCGAATTCGAACCACCCGTCGTACCACCCTTGTAACCCCGATTATGACCCAACATCTCGTTCGGACTCGTCGGCACCGAATTGTGATGGTGATGATGATGATGATAATTGTGACTGTTGTGATGTATGTGATGATGATTCGGATGGTGATTGTTGTAACGAAGGGAATCAACCTTTTTTTGGTACTTAGGTAGTAGGCCTGTACTCTGCTGCGTACGCGACAGATTCAGCATTAGGTCGCCTGTCATCATGTAAGCCTCGAATCTGCAATTTTAAGTTTGGGTTTTTTTTTCTTCATTTTTTTTTCATTTTTTTTCTTCATTTTTTTTTCATTTTTTTTCTTCATTTTTTTTTCATTTTTTTTCTACATTTTTTTTCTTCATTTTTTTTTCTTCATTTTTTTGGGGGGATTTTGAACGTTGGTTCTATGCTAAGAGTTGATATTTTGGGAGAATTCCAGTAGGCTACTTGTTGCAATGACACGTGGTTTTTTTTTAAATGTTTTTTTTATGATTTTATTTGACTGTTTCTTAAAAGAATTTTTTTGTCTTTTTTTTATAATTTTTTTTACCATTTTAGATCGCAGGGATGCAATGTAGATTTTGAAAATTATTTCTTACTCTTTTTCCCGGCATTAATTTACGAAAACACACGCGAAATTTTAACTCTCATATAAAATTACCAAAAATATTGAAGTTTGGAACGATGGAATGCAACGAACATTATTTTTTACGCAAAGTACTGAAAACCCTAAAATGAACAAAATAATTTTAAAAATTGTTAAAGAGTTCGTTTTTGAATAATGATTAAAAATTTTCAATTGGACTTTGCAACATCGAATCGTTGACTTTTTCTTCAGCTAAAAAAATTCTTTTTTTTTCTATTAAACATGAATCATTAAATATGGCAAAAATTCGATCTATTGTTAATAATTTTCCGTTCGGGTTAAAACACAATGAGTTTGGGCTAAGCAAACCCAAACGGAAAATTATGAATAATAGACCTAGTTTTTACATATTTAACCGTAATGGATTTTCGGGAACGTGAATTTCAGAACGAATGTAAAATTGTTGAAAATTGAAGAGACAATGTGGCTTACCTGGGCGTGTTTTTCTGTCGAGTGAATTTATCACCGGAAAGGGGTTCCCACTGGGCGCGTTCTTCCTCCTTGAAACTGTCGATCTGTGGGAGCAACGCCTCGAACTCTGACGAACCTGAGGCATCGCTGTAGGAACCGTTGCTCCTCGTGGCATATTGAGTAGCACCAACGGGTGCCTGAGGCGAGCCAACCGGTAGTTCCGGCGATGCGGACTTCCGGTTAGTGCTTTTTTTGTCCTGATAATTCGTTGCTTCTCTCGAATTGTTTTCAGTGCCTCCACCTTCTTCGCCACCGCTTGGCTGACGGGAAGGTTTGCTCGATTGGTCGGTGCACTCGCGCGTTGTTTGTCCCGGTGACAGGAGCCTTCTCACGTGAGCTTTTATTGCCGGGTCTGCAATAAATTACCAATTTCAACGATTCCCTAGTCGCTTTAATATTTACGAAGATTTATAGGTTTTTTCCCCTATACGAAACATGGTGTCCAACATCCATCGTAAACGTTCATTCGATTGCATTTTTTTCATCGTCTGAGAATAATAGAGTTGCGAAGCTTCAGGGTGAATAAGAGATTAGTATTGGGTGACCGATACTTGGATGGGTGACCGATGGATCGAAAATATCGATCGGGAAATAATTATACTTTTTATTTTTAATCAGCTGAGCTTTAGTTACTTTTTCTAGGTTTTTTTTTCATGAGCATTGATTTTTCGATTTCCCTGTGCCCTTGTGTAAATAAACTCGACAATATCAGTTGCCCTGTGACCTCGTGCTGAACAAAAAATCTCCAAGCACGAAAAACATCCTTGTTGTATCGACAGGTTTTTTTTTAGTTTACATGTACCCTTGTTCATAAAATCCGACCGGGATAAATGGAAATCCTGTTTTTATCGACAAGGGATTTTCACAGTTTCCCGGTCACCTCGAAATCCTCCAAAACCTTTTCTTATAAAAAAGTATAAACAAAAAAAAACATAAAATCCTATTATCTTTTTCATAAAAGTCAAGAAATAAAAAATTGTTAAAAGCCTACAATATCAGTACGATCGTCTCGTGCAATTTCATTAATTCCCCAGAAAAAATAGCAATTTTTTTTTTCACCGTGTACCTTCTTTTCCAAAAATAAAGAAAAAATTACGAACCCGGAAGTTTCGAAGCGAAAAGATCGGAACGTAACAATTAACACCGTGACTAATAAAGATATAAAAGAAGGAAAAAAAAATACGACATAATCATCCTGGTTGTCCGATAAGAATACCGTTTATAGAATAAAAAAAAATGAAACAAAAACGGATGTCCCGTACTCTTATCGTCCCGATAAAAATAATATTTCGGTGAGTCTCGATATTTGACGATTCGCGTCGGCGAGCATTTTTTTTTTTACTTTTTTGTATTGGGCGAAAAATTTGGGTGAATTCGAGAATAGGACGCGGAGGGAGGGGGAGGGATCGGAAGGACCTTTCTCTCTCTCTCTCTTTCTCTCTCGCTCTCGTATTGCAGCTAGCGGCGATTATGAGATCAATAACGAAACGTGAACTCGGGAGGAACGGTGCATTACGCGACGGTGCCCCGCCCGTTTTCCGTGGGCGAAATCGAGAATCGCAATTGTACACATAAAAGATCGTAACCGTGCAGTTTCCTGGGTCATTGGCCGAGCTAATAAGCATCATCAATTTCACCCGTATTAGCCTCGATTATTCAAACCGCGAAGGCGATAAATCGATAATAAATCGATAACGAATCAAACACGTTCTGAAATTATGAAGAATGTAAAATATCTCATCCAATTTTTGAGCACGTGATTTTCTACGTGATTTTTAGGAGAGATCGAAGGGATTATTTGGAATTTTAGTTTAAATGAATTTTTAGGTTTAAAATTGAAAAAAGAAAAGAATTTTTGTTGGATTCCAAAATATTATGTTGAATTCCAAAATTATGTTGGATTACAAAATTATGTTGGATTCCAAAATGATTTATATTAACAAAAGCTTTTTCATTCTTCATTTTTATCAACAAAATATTTTTTATAATTTACAGCCGGAAATCCAAAAAAAGTGCAAATATTGAAGCTCATTTAGCAGTCAAAATTGGTCACAAAAATGTTCGAAAAATTGAAAAAAATCAAGAATTTTTGTTGTATTCAAAAATTTGGCGAGCAGAAATATATTTCGCGATGACGAAAAATAAAAGAAAGAAATTTCGTTCGAGCTCGAATACAAGCTTGAAGGCTACGAAACAAAACGTGTATTTTGTTTTAATGAAGTTTTCGCATTCGTATACGTTACGATGGACCAGCATTTACGTGCATTTAAAACTCTCGCGTGGTGAAATTTCGTCAGGGTTTAAATTAGAGACGTTTTCAACGTGCAATAAAAATTAATTAAGCAATTACGAGGCGAATTAGGGCTGACGTCATTTTGATTTGGAAATTATACAATCTGGAAGATGCAAAGGTTTTACATAACGCGTAACGATATTCCCTGATTTATTGGATGTCTTACATCAACGATCCAAAAATTTTTGGAATCGATGAGAATTCTTACTATTTTTTTTAAATTCAATTTATTTTCATTATTTTTCAACATTAATCGCTCAAACTTTTGATTGAAGAAAAAAAAATAAATACAAAAAATAATATTCAAAAAAACAAATAAAAAAAAAAGAATATGTATAAAAAATAAATAAATAAACGACTAAATAAAAACGAGAAAATAAATAAGCAATTAAATAATGATATAATAAATATACAAAAATAAGTTCAAAAATTCTGAAAATTCTCCAAAAACTTTGAACTCATAGTGAAAAGTCACGATTTTTTTTTTACCGGAAGTGTCGAAACCCAAACCTTCCGAAAAAATAATTTTTAACAATCGAGAAGAAAAAATTCATATGGAAAAATCTTAAGAACAAAACCACCGGATTTATCCATTAACTGGATGAGGAGGAGGAGGGGGGACTGCGACAAACTACATCGTTAAAGCAAATCCGATTTCCGTTAAATGCATCGAGCTTTTTCCGGGCGGTTTCGTATTATTCGAGCCGGCGATTCGTACGAATACTCGTGTATACACGTATAGGGAATAATACACGTAAAGAGTGGAGAAATTCGCACTTGTACGTGGCCACTCATGGTTTCCCCGGGGATAAAAATATATGTCGTGAATGTCGGCGGACGTGGCGAATCTCAAGTACCTTTCTTCTCTCTTTCTCTCTCTTGCGGCCTTCGCCACAATTTTTCGTTTTAACGAAGCGCTTTCGTTTCTTTTTCTCGTTCAATTTGGTGTCGAGATCGTCAAGGACCGAAAAAATGCAATATCGCGCAACCACTGTTTCCCCCTTTTCGTTTTTATTTCCCTCTGACGTGTCCAATCCATTGTCAAAAATAAAATCGGCAAAAAAAAAGATTAAAGCTTGCATCGCAGCAATCCAACGAATATTCGTATTTTTCATTTTTTTTTTCATTATTTTGCCAACAAAAATAATTGTATTCGATGTTTCAATAAAAATTGAATTTTAAATGGATATATTGATTAAAAATGATCAAAAGAGAAGTTCACCTGTAATTAAATAAATAAAAATAAAAAATAACGATAACAAAAACTTTATTTACAACTCGTTATCGTTGTATATTTTTTAATTTTATTTTAAAATTGCATTTAAAAAAAGATGAATTAATTTCGACTGTAAATAAATATAAGTTAATGCAAATAATAATAATAATAATAATAATAATAATAATAATAATAATATTCTCGAAAATAATGTAAATTTTTGTTTTTTTTTTGCGAAAGAAAATTTAATTGGCAATGTCATTTTTTCTGATTTTTGCAAATTTCCTGAGAATTCGTAATATCTTCGAAAAAAAAAAAGGTACGGATGAGAATACGCGATAATAAGCAATCGTTACGTTAATTAACGCTGGTACGAAGACTTTCGTGCGCTTTTTAATGGGTGATTTTCGATTCTCGCGAAACGTGGTATTTTCAGTGAATAATGCTGTGAAAACTGGGCATTAGAATGGCGCTACGAGTTTCCGAGTTTTGCCGCTACGAGCGCTGTCGCGAGTCGGAGAGGAATAGGAATGCCCTGCTGAGCTATTTCTCACGAGGCAAAACAACTACGTTGGTGCTTTGTTAATTTCGTGTGTCCTTAGAATGGAGCAAAAGTTTTAGCGTTTGGCCAACGGGAAATTAATTTGCAAATGTTTTGGGATTAATTACGGGCTCACATATAATAATACGATAAATCCCTATTTGTTAACTCCCCAGAATATTCCTAGATGAAATCGAATTTTTGAAATATTTTTACTCAATCGTGAGAATGAAAAAAAAACCGAGACATCAGCAATCAAGTTTTTGAAATAATTAAAAAAGAAAATGAGGAATTTTTTATTGAAATACCAGACTAAAATTTACAAAAAATGTAATTCGAAGTTTAGAAAGAATTTTATTTATTCATAACAATCATAAGTCGAGACAAAACTTCAAATTTCTTCGAAGTCAAAATTTCACTGAATTATAAAAATTTTAATAATACCAGATAAAAAATAACTATAAACGATAATAATAATTTTGTATTTTTTTTCATCTCCCTTTACGAAAAAAATTATGAAATCAAATGTTAAATATTCGTATTTGTTTAAATGTCACGAAAATGATGATTATTGATGAGACATAAAAAATTTTGTTAATGTTTGGCCGTTTGTTAATAATATATTCAAAAAATGAAAAATTCAACGAACCGATGAGATTTCGTATCTATTGCCGAATTTTTGTGCACCCCTTCACCAGAATATTCATGGGGATTCAATTATACAAAATTACGTTAACAACGCTGAATAAATATATTTAACAAGCCTAAAATGAAATTAGGGAGGTCTCATAGCTAGACGTTCGCGTTATAATTCCAGACTAACAAGGCTCGCCATCATTCAATACGCGACATTATCAATGTCATATAATTAATAATAATAATAATAATGATAATATAGACCGTTAGCTATTCTCGGGATTCAATTCGACATTTTTATCGCGCTTCGTGACATCACTAATGAACTACTTCTAATAGCACGAATACATGATTGATAATTATATGAATTATTCCGAATGAACATCAGCGAAAATACAAATTGTTTCATTAAAATTTATTATACTTGAATTTATTACGAGCCGGGGATTCATTAAATAAATATTGTATTCATGAATTAATAATCAGTTTTTTACATTTAGGAAATGCCTAAAAGCAATAAAATGCAGATGATAATTAATAAATATAATAATAATAAAATAATAATTCAATAATAATAAAAAATTGCAGTTAAATAATAATAATAACAATAATGATAATAACATTGAAAATAAATGTAAATAGAAAAATACAAATAAAATTAAAAAATGTATAACAATAATAAAAATCAATTAAAATAAAATAATAATAATAATAATAATTTTTAACTGGTAATAGTGACGAGATTAAAATCGGGCTTGATGTAACATTACAAATTGGCCAAATAAAAATAATGATAAAAATAATGATCGCGATCCAAGAAAAAATAAAACAATCAATTCTCATACCCGACAATAATGCTATCGCAAAAGACGATTATTATCTCAAATTACCGAAAAGACTATTACGCGTGAGCGTTACACAAGAGGACTATTCTCGGGCATGAAACGATATCAAGTGGAAGTGGCCTCAAGTGAGATTACAAGATACGTCTTTGCGAAGTGACATCTCTGTCTATCAAACTGTACAGGCTGTGCACGTGTGTCGATTATTTCCGATACTTTTTGTTTATTCATCGAACACTTTTGTAATTTTGGATTTTTTATGATCTTTTTTAAAATGACTTGAAATTTAAACAACGTCCATGTGGAAATTGAAAAAATGAAATTTTTTGAACTTTCGATGGGGAAATAAAGTTTTTCGAACTCACCCCTTCGGAGCTTGAGGGTGACCGGATCCGAGGATAGCCTTAGACATTTGAGCACTGAAAAGCGAAGAAAAACAGAGTTTACCCACACTTTATTTACACCGGTCGTTTTATGCGATTAAAGAGGCAAGGGGAAAGAGAGGGGTCGAATGGACCGAGAAATGGACCAGAGAGTTGTCCCTTCATCGAAGTATGTACGCGACGAGCCACGAGGTGCGACTGCTTCAAACTGACTCTTACACGGGGACGAGAGTTTCGAGGAGGTTGCGCGTGGCTCGAACCATCCAATCTGGACTCAACGTGTCCCTCTATCTACATACGTATACGTAAGTGTGTTACCTCGTAAAGTAAAAAAAAAAAAACTCCAATCTGAGAATCGGTGTCACTTCCATGGTTTAGCCACAATTTGATTTCTCTTGAAAGAGAATTAATTTTTGAAATGATATTTTCTTCGATAATTTTTGGTTATTTTTTGTATTTTTAAACAATTTTATTACGTAACGTAGAATCGTTTTTCTCGACTTTAATTGCCTTTGGATTTTTCCCGGTAATTTTAGTTCGATATTTTTAAAAACTTTTTTGAATTTATTATTTTGTATTTTATTGTTTTTTTATCTACCCTTTTCTGGTTTTTTCTCTTCACTTTAGTTCCCGTTCTTGTTTATTGTTTATCGAAACGTTTTCATAATTTTGCTGTTTTTTTTCATTAATTTTTCATAATTTAATTTTTTTTCTCATGATTTCTTCATAATTTGATTTTTTTTTCTCATCATTTTTTCATCATTTTATCTTGTCGTCATTTTTTCGAAATTTTATTTTTTTGTCATCATTTTTTCATAATTGTATTCTTTTGTCGTAATTTTTTCACAATTTTTAATTAATTTTTATTTTTATTTACACAACTGTTCAATTTATAATTTAATATTTTTTTTTCCCTTTCTCTCTTTCTCTTTGCACCCCCCTCTCTGCCGCCTTTTATTTCTCGTCGTTCTTCCCTCAGACCCGTTTCCCAGGCGTGAAAATGAAATTGTAGGTATAATACGAGCAATGTCGTGTGTTAGGTCAGGGTACACGTGGCTCGTTTCGATGTCAGGGGGGAGCGAATACGAGCACGCGTCTGTGTTTGCTGGCGCACATTGCGACTGTCAAAGCCTCGAACGTTTTACTCGTCGCTCCTACCTCGACGTACTTTATGAGGAAAAAAATATGGTCGGGATTGCGAGAGGGTCATCCCGAGGGCAGGTGAAAAATTTACGTGGTTTTGCAAAAATAATGACGGACACGTGTACGGAACGTACTTCCGGGGTCATTAAAATGACGCAGCGACATCGACACGAATCGTTCGAGATTCGTTCTCTTTTTCCTTTTCTTAACTATGATCTTCGAGGCGTAAACACGAGATAACGAACAGTTTTCTGAAGCGTCTCGGCGAAACGTCGAAAATACGATTTTCAAAACATTTTTTTTCTACTTATAAACAATTTCATAAACGTTTTTATAGATTACTTTTTTTATTTATTTTATTCATTATTGAATTATTTTTTTCTTTTTTTTTTTCAATTTACTAATGAACGAAAAATGTTTATTGGAATAAATATTTTTTTTTCCAAAAAAGAATGTTTCCATGATTACCGTATTGGAAATTTGTTTAAAAATATTTGAAAAATGTGCATCGACGGAATGCAACGATTTTCAAATTTTTTAATTTTTACATTTTTATCAAAATTTATATTTTCTCAATTTGGAGTTTTGAAAATAGATCGCTAGATGAAAGTTCAAAATAAATATTTGATGATTTTCATCGTTTTGAAGCGATAGAAAAAATTAATTAATTAAAAATAAAATAAAATAAAATAAAATAAAAATCGTTTTTGTAACAAGTTTCCAAGAATTTGCAAAAAGAATTTGTTCATTTTTCATTAGACGTTGGTGATGCTAATATCGATCACGCGAATCTTGGGCTATCATTTCCTGACGGCTTATGCCCCCGCAGCTCCTCCAATCCGGTCGTTATATCGACCGTACGTACTTGGTGCTTCATGTGCGCGAAGGAAACGAGTTTTCTATACGAGCTCTCGGGACTTCGTCGATGGGATGAGCCTATCTTTATTTTCAATCTTTTTTTCTCAATTCTTTTTTTCCTCCTCGACAAACTCGTCTACGGGAAAAAAAGACACTTTACGATACAGGACTCCAAGACTGTATCGTTGAAACGCAATAACAATTCGTTTTTTCCCTTTTTTGTCTTTTCTAATTGCAAATATTCTTGTTTTCGTGTAACTCGTATTCAGAGTAAGAAATGTATTTTTTTTTATTTCAAGTGACATTCTATTGATTTTTCGAAAAAAAAAAGATTTTTGGAAATAAAATTAAGAGGGTAATAAAATGGGGAATGAAATTTTTTTTTAATCGAAATTTAAGAAAGTTTTGTAGAATTTTATGAGTGTATACAGGGTGGTCTGAAAAGTTACGTATAATCAAGATAATGCACGAGATTGAAACGAAATCGTTCACAGACGTTCAGAATTGAATGGGGAAAAAAAATATTTCGAAGGAACGAGTTTCACTCGCATTCACTTTCATCGAGGCAGAAAAATTCGCGAGCCTCAAAGAGTCCAACTCTCGTTTGCATACGTATGTATTTTATACCGGTCAAGGTTCATCCAATTCCGAGTCAATTTCTTCATTGATGTCTGCGGCTTGGGAGAAAAAAGAAACGTCCGAGGGAGATCGAACGTTTCGGCAATATCAAAGGGAACCGAATTTTTTATTTCGGTATAAAAACTTTTTTGAAATTTTTTTTGGCAATGAAGGTCGACGTGAAAACGAACTCGGATTAAATGTTCATCAGCTGTATGAATGAAAAAATATAAATATATTTATTTCCGGAAGTCAAAGAAGTCAAATTTGCGTCGTTGGAAGACAAAAAATTTTTTTTTCTTTTCGATTTAATATTTTTATTCTTATCCAAAATCATATTTTGGAAATCCAATTTCTCATGAGCGATCAAAATTAATTTTTTTCGTAGTTTTATTACGGTTTTAGAAAATTGCTTGGAATTCGAGATTTTATTTTTATAAATGTTTGAAAAAAGATATTAGATTCGATAAAAACGTAACAATACAGAGAATTAATTTTTTTTCGTAGTTTCAGTTTATTTTTTACAATTTCCTGAAAATCGTGAATATTTTTCGCGAACGTTTGAAAAACGCTATTACGATCGATAAAAACATAACGTTTCACGAGAACCGAATTTTTCATTGAATATTGAAGGATTTAATGGAATTTTCATGTCTCTTTGGAATTTCTATAAGGATATTGAAAGTCCGGAAAACTCTTCGGATTTTTCAAAATGATATTGAAATTCGGCGGTAGACGAATAACCGAGATAATCGTGACGTCAAAACTGGAGCTTGCCAACTTTTTAGCCAATTGCTGAGATTCTAATATTTTACGAGGCGATAAAAGTTGAAGTTTAAAGGAAAGATTTCGAGATTGTAAAAACAATCGATACCGATTTCCCTCAACTCGATGTGTTTTCAAGCCCTCTTTTTTCGAATTATTATCCCCGGGTCGACGCAACGTCCTATTTGATACTCGACGATTTGAGGTTGTCCACTTACGAATTCTGTTCTCCTCCGTGTTGTCCAGTTCAATTTCAATCACCATTCTCGGCGCGTTGACGGATGGGACACTCTCGCCCTGCATCAATTTCCGTAGAGAAACGACCAAAAGAGTTTCCGAGTGATAAAATCGAAAGAAAAATGACGAAAATGGGAGAACGAAAAGTGACACGCCTGGATAACGAATACGTGAAGGGAGCTGATTTTTATAAGAATTGAAATCGATCAAAAACGAAAAATCGATAATCGCCGATTGGGAAAAATCTAAAACATGATTGTATATTTTTAAAATGTCAAATTTCTTGAAAATTTCAACAATTCGAAATTGAGTTTTTGATAAAATAATAATACGTAAATTATTTCCGAATTTTTCAATAAATAATTTGGCAACGTTTAAATTTTCGATCTTTAAGGCCCAACGAATTATTTTTCGTTTTTATATTTTTATTATTAGAAAAAATGATTAATGATTAAAGTGTGTAAATCTTAAAAATTTGAAGTTTAAAAAATTGAGGTCTTAATAAAATAATGATACATCAATTATTTTCGAATATTTCAATGAATAATTTGGCACCGTTTGAATTCTGGATTTTTGAAAAAGTGAATTTTCGAAAAGATTGGAAAAGTGTAAAAAAATTATTTGCTTGATTTTCGTAGCTAATAATTGGCACAGTAATTTTCAAAAATTATAAAAAAATGAATCATTTTTCATTTGCGAAAGATTCATATTTTTATTTGGAGGATCAATTTTCCAGTTGGCGATCAAAAAACTTCAATTATGAATTATGATAAAAATGACTTTTATTTTCATGCCGGAACTGCGTTCGCGTATCGAACAAAAGGATTTTACATTTTCGTGTTTCATGGTCCGTTGAACTCTCTTCTGGATATTTAACAGCCGGATGAATCCAAAAAGGGAAAATTCCTGTTTCGGCAGGGAGCTTTTAACTGAAATTCGATAGGACGGCGAAAAGAGAGGGGAGGGTGTTGGCTTCGATAAATTAAAGGACTTTCATACTTCTTTTCAATCAACCCTTGGTGCCTTTGAGAGCGGTGTGAACCCTACCGATACAGGGTTTCCGGTGCAAAAAAGTGGAGCACCAAACGCTCGGGAACGAGCTCGTTTTATTACCACGAGAATCTCGTCACCCTCCAAAGCTGGTATGCCAAGAGTGGCTACGTAGACCGAGGCACAAAGCTTTTAATTTATTTGATAAAGTTTCGATTGGTTCATTGGAGAAGGGCCTCGAATGAACAATCAAAACTAAACTTCATCCAAGATAATATCTGCGTCGTTGGAACTCAGCGCGAGTCATTTTTCCAAAATTACCAATTTTCTAGTATCGTGTTTTTTTTCCGCGAGCGGAAAAAAAAAATTCATATTGACAAAATTGTTCCTTCGAAGTGGGCAATTTTGGGAATGTTTTAAATATTTTCTTAACCCGATTGATTCCAAAATAGATGTAAATGATTATTTAAATAAATCAATGATCGATTTTTTCAGTGAATTTGTATATAATTTAATGTTCGATTTTGTAGATGATTTTTTATGAATTTTATTATTCGATTTTTTAAATGATTTTTCAAAGTAATTGAATATTCGTCTTTTTTACGATTTTAAAAATAATTGAATATTCGAGTTTTTAATATTTCGCGAATATTTTGGTCCACGAATGAATCTTTTTTTTTCATTGACAGAAAATGTATGATTTTGTGAATGATTTTTCAAAATAATGAAATATTCGACTTTTTTAACGATTTAAAAACAATTGTATATTGGACTTTTTCATACGATTTTACAAATGATTAAATATTTGATTTTTTCGACAACTCTCAAAACATCATATTCATTTTTATTTAAATAATATTAATAATATTTCTACTTCATTTTCTTAGTTCCAAAAAATTTCTTTCGAAATTTGCTAGGTCGGTTTTTTTCTCACTGTTTTTTATTACTTAAATAAAAATGAATATGATGTTTTGAGAGTTGTCGAAAAAATCAAAAATTCAATTATTTAAAAAATCCTATCAAAAGTTCAATATTCAATTATTTTTAAATCGTAAAAAAAGTCGAATATTCCATTATTTTGAAAAATCATTCACAAAATCATACATTTTCTGTCAATGAAAAAAAAAAAGATTCATTCGTGGAGCACAATATGCGCAAAATATTAAAAACTCGAATATTCAATTATTTTTAAAATCGTAAAAAAGACGAATATTCAATTACGTTGAAAAATCAGTTAAAAAATCGAAAAAATTGAAATTTATGTAATTACATAAATTTCAAAAATCATACATTTTCCGTCATTGAAAAAAAAAATAGATTCCTTCGTTGGGCAAAATATTTGCAAAAATAATTAGCTAATTAACATTAACGGTTGAATGTTTACGCGACTTGTCTATTTCAGTCGGTGATTTAAACTAATCTGCAGTCGCTGGCGACGAGATATGATGCAACCGTATGACGAATAACACAGCTGAGACTTTTCGACGGTGTTGAACACGATTCATGCGCCACGGGGAGCATCGTTTATGGTTAAATAAATCTCAAGAAACGTCTTTTTTCTCTTAAGCCCTGAGACCGGTATTTTCCTACGGAATGCGTTCTTCCATCGATACCATCGACGAGTCTTTCACGGGGGTGAAAAAGATATGTATACAGGGTGTCCCACAAGAAAATGTCATCCGTGAAATGGCGATGGAATTTAGGATAAAATTTTGAGTCGATTGATAAAAGCATGTACGCTTCTCAGATCAACCCGTGAATTATTATTAATTTTTAAAAGCAGCTGATCAGGCATGCCCTTCGATTGTCTTTACTTCAATGATTTCGTGATTTTTTAACTTCCAAAAAAGTGGGCGAAAAAGTCAAAATTTATTTTTCCTTTTCAAAAGTATTAAAAAGTTTTATTTCATCGTAAATTATCCACTGATTACGAATATACATGAGTTTTTGCCGGAAGTACAAAATTAGACTGGGAAAATAAAAAAAAAACGTTTTTAGAATTTTTTGACATTTTTTCCTAGAAATGAAGATTTCAAGGCGAATTAAATGGTGGATTTGTCTTCAAAGTAGAAAAATACATCGACATGGACCTGCGATATGACACTAAACGTCTAAATATAATATAGAATAAATATGTGCGATGCCCGGAACATAAAATATAGAATCCAATTTGGTAAGCAAAGCGTTCGATGTTAAAGCACCGAGAAATTGGATAATGATCGTGATACGTCCGGAAGAACGATCACGAGTTATTTTTCTCACGATAACATTGCCACGCTCCAATATAAATATTTTAAGCCTCGTGAAATGCCAATGCGAAAAAAAACTTTTACAAACCTTTAATTCATCAATTTAAAAAAAAATCGATAAGAAAAAAAAATTAAAAAAAAATAATAATAAAAAAAACTAAAAAAATAAAATAAAATAAAATTTAAAAAAATTAAAAATAAAATAAACTAAAATTAAAATACAAAATAAATACTTCTCGATCCAAAAAGCGAAAATGCACGAGGCACTTCAGACAACTCCGAACCCAAACAAAAATTTGTATTTTGTTTTTTTTTTTTGTTTTTTACCGTGCACGCGAGCGTTGCAAAAAATCAATTCGATTAATAAACACTGCCTTACACGATAAGGATTATCTCTCCCCGCGTAACTGGGTCACGCGAGATCGAAGAGTAATACTTTTGATTTTTTTGTTTCTTTTTTTCCTTCCTTCTTTATCCATACGTTACAAAGTAGTCTCTGATGGGCTCGGTATGCGAGAGATTAACGACGCGACCGGCCACCTGACAAGAGCGATTGTTACATTTGACCCCGCACTTTCGGACAGACTGAATTTTTTCTCGCGGAAAAGGGTTCGAGGTCGGGGGGAAGGGGGGGGGGGGTTGGCGACGAAAAAAAAGTCACTTAACGAGCTCACCTTCCTTGGTCGTGAATCGGTTGACGTCGACCTCGTTTATCCTCAGTATAACGTCCCCCGCCTCGACCTGAAAAACGAAAGGAAAAAACGATCACAACGTTTCCAAAAAAAAAACGAAAATGTTGAAAAAAAATTTTTTTTCGTAATGAAAACGAAAAATGAGGGCAGCGATGGATTGAATTTTCGAAATTTCCTTCCCAGCTCCCCCCCACCCAATTTTTCTTTTTTTTCGTTTAAAAACTAATAAAAAGACAACAATAATAATTAACAATTATAATTAACCCAAACAAAACTGAAAATAATAATTGATCACTCTTAAAAATGATAAAAGATATAATAATAATAATAATAACGATAACAGCTAATAATAACAAAATTATAACAGTAATCGAATCGACAATGACAACTACAATTATTTAATTAAATTATTATTTGATTAACTTTTGAAAATTAAAAATAAGATAGTGTCAAAAATGAAGTTTGTTTAATTAAAACAATTAATTGGAAAATAATTTAATTTTCCAATTTTAAATTTTAATTTTCCAAGTTTTTAATTTTTTTTTAAATTTTTAATTAAAATTAAAATTTTAATAAAAATTAAAAAAAAATAATAACTTTAATTTTTATTTTCCAAATTTTAATTTTCCAAGTTTAAAATAATTAATTAAACCAATGGAAAATAAGGACGATGATCCTAACGACTATGGTACCGATAATGATGATGATATTAATATAATTATTTTATAATATAAAATAATGATGATATTAATATAGGGAAAATAGCAAGCGTCATTCAATATGGAACCTGTTCGGAATCGAGAAGTACACGTAATCCGATGCTATCCTGTTGAAAACACAATACGTAATATTTGTGCGAGGTGTACGAGCTTATATCTATCGTAACTAAAAGCGGAAATAAGCCGCTCCAAGTTTCACCAAGAAACACCTGCGCTAATCCCTCGAAGAGTTTATTCTCACTGAATAAGGAGAATACTGGGTGTAGGGTGTAGGCTGGAGGAATCATTATGGCCAACTGTTTCATTACGCATTTATCGCTGAGACGGAAGTGTCGTCTTTCGAAACTGTACGCCCCCTTCACCCGAGTCTTTCAAGCCCTAAAAGACGATTTTTCATTTTCCTAGGGAATTTTTGGGGTTGTAATCGAATTACGTCAAATTGGGTTTTTTTTTTCGTTTTTGTTTTTCATAAATAATTATTATGTAATTTTTCTTATTTTAAACGTTAATTAATTAAAATAATCCTTCATTAATTAAAACGTCATTACGAGGTTATAAATTAAAAAGTTATTCGTAAAAAATGAATTAAAGCGAATTTCGTTGAAAATTGATGAAAGTGTAAATTATTGAAAATTGATGGAAGCGAATTCGTCGTAATTGAGACATTACCTAATTGAATCGTAATTAACCGAAAATTAACGAAAACGTAATTCGTTAAAAAATATCTATAATTGGTATAAAAATTCATCAAAGTTAATAACGATTTACATTTTGTTGAAACTGATGAAACCGTAATTGAAATAAATATGAACTAAAGTGTAATTGGTTAAATATTGATTAAAACGTAATTCGGTATGATTTTAATTCAATTCAATAAGCTTTTATTATAATTGTAATTCAATCATAATACAATTTAATTCAATAAAATCGATTCGAAAATTTCGAAAAAAATCATCTCCGCACTCGAGAAATAAAATCAATTTTCAAAGCTAAAAAAAACGTAATCTTTTTTTGCCCTCTTTAAATATTATTTTCTTTATCCTTATGCGGGATTTCCTTAACGGTATATTGACGGAACCACGTCAAATTCGAAATTTCAGTAATCGAGATATTAGGGTCCGGGAAATGAATTGTTATTTGAACACCGAGAAAATTGGATATTGGGAATCGTTTTCCGGAAGCCCTTGATCTCGGACACACCCCAATCAAGGCACCCCCGATATGCGAGTCGAATTCACCCTTCGCGCACCCTTGTATTTACATATAAGTGGGATATTGTTTTTGGGGTAAATTTTTCATCACCCTAGGGTATTTTGAAAACAGTCATGCATAAAACGAGGCATTTGAAAATTTTTTTATAACCCTAAATCGATGAGCAGACTCACCCCTGGGTGATTGTATTTTAAAATCGTATTTTCATTTTTCCTCAATATTTTTCTCAATTCAATTATCTTTTATAATTTTTTAATTTTTATTCTAATTTTTTCTTTTCCTCCTTATTTTCGAATCAAAATATTTCTCGTGTCGAAAAAAGTCATTTTTATTGAGAAAATTCAAAACGATTTTTTTTTTTTTTTTTTTGACGAACCGACGAGGGACGTCGGAGGAACGTTTCGGATCTCGTTCCTAATCGGTGGGTCTCCGGAGGTTCGCCACGTTCCGCGTCCGCAAGGCGGATCCGACTGCCAACATTATTTTTGGTGCCTGTTCGTCGGCGGCGTCGTGACATTGACTTTCCTCGCTGCCGCCCAAAACACTCAATTGCTCGAGAACTTTGCGCCGCTCGGGCGCAATCAACATCGTCAACCGGACGTTCAACACGCGACGCTGAAGTTTGCATCGACGCAACGCAAGTTTATTTCAATTTGGATTTATTTTTCGTCCGCGATATCTTCCCTTTTTTTGCTCCTCCTTTTCGTGCGTCACGAATGTCCGGCCTTTGAAAAAAAATACTTGAAAATTTTCAAAAATTTAGCACTGTGAAAAATAAGAATTTAGAAAAAAAAACGGCTGAATAACGCTTTTCAGATTCAATTGTAATCCACGTCAATTGAAATTCAATTCGATTTAATTGTAATTCAAGTGAATTGAAATTCAATTTAATTCAATTTTTATTCAAGTGAATTGAAATTCAGTTCAATTTTAATTCAAGTGAATTGAAATTCAGTTCAATTTTAATTCAAGTGAATTGAAATTCAGTTCAATTTTAATTCAAGTGAATTGAAATTCAATTGAATTTTAATTCAAGTGAATTGTAATTCAATTCAATTCAATTGAAATTCAATTTAATTCCATTGTAATTCAAGTAAAGCGAAATTCATGTAACTTCGAATTCAAGTAAATTGAAATTCAAGTAACTTCGAATTCAATTCAAGTAAATTGAAATTCATGTAACTTCGAATTCAATTCAAGTAAATTGAAATTCATGTAACTTCGAATTCAATTCAAGTAAACTTCGAATTCAATTCAAGTAAACTGAATTAAGTAACTTGGAATTCAATTCAAGTAACTTGGAATTCAATTCAAGTAACTTGGAATTCAATTCAAGTAAATTGGAATTCAATTCAATTCAATTGTAATTCAAGTAAATTGAAATTCAATTCAATTCAGTTGTAATTCAAGTAAATTGAAATTCAATTAAATTCAGTCGTAATTCAAGTAAATTGGAATTCAATTCAATTCAGTTGTAATTCAAGTAAATTGGAATTCAAGTAAATAAAAATTCAATTCAATTCAATTGTAATTCGATTCAATTCAATTGTAATTCGATTCAATTCAATTGTAATTGATTTAATTTAATTTAATTGAACCACAATTAAATTCAATTCAATCGAATTAATTGAAATCGCTATAGAATTCCCCAGCACGCAATCACCATTCGTTTCAGTTGCCAAAGTCTGAACGGTCCGACCGCGCAGCCGCAGAAACGCATTGAGAGCTTACGAAGATTACAATATTTTCGGTAAACCCGAACGCGCGAAGCTCATCCTTCAACCTGTCGAACAAGGGTCGCAAGGAACGTCCGTTTCAACGGGAGGTCGATGGTTGCAGAAAGACGAGGTGGCGGAAAGGACGCAGGATGGAAGATGGAATACAAACACTTTAAGCGGCTTGCATCCCAGCCGTTTCAAGCATGAAAAGCTAGATCTCGAGTAACACGGTTATAAGTACTGTCGACGCTTGAATGTACATTTACATTTTTTTCATTACATTTTTAATCGTCAAAAAATCATATGTTTATTATTATTCATATTTTATTTATAATTATAGTTGATAAATATATTAAATAAATATTTAAATAAAAATGTAATAAAATTTAATAAAATTTTTATTAAATTATTATTATTATTATTATTTATTAAATAAAAATTTAAATAAATAAATATATTAAATATTATTAAAAATTACAGTTAATTATATTTATAATTACAGTTAATGAATGTTATTATTTGATTTGTAATAATACGTTAATAAATATTATGATTTTATTATACTTTATTATTAAAAATATTATTATTATTATTATTATTATTATTGTTAAAAATTATAGTTTATTATGTTTATAATCATAGTCTATAAATATTATTATTTATTCATGATAATGACTTTTTTTGCAGTTCAATTCAACGTGTCGTTGACTATGAGGACATCAGGCTGTTTCGAGGACAGTCCTCGAACTTTTTCCTGCCAAATATCCAATCATGACGATTTCGAAGGACAGGACGATCCTCGAAGCCTGACAGTCCTCGAAAGTACCCTTTCTCGTGTATAAAAAAATATTTAAAAAGTTGGAAACTTTCGAGGAACGACCGTCGTTCCTCCTTTCACCTCCCAAGGCGAAAAAGCCCGGCGAATTATTTATAACGGTAAAACATGAAGCGCCCTTTTTCGTGTTGTCTCAGACGCTGCGAAAGGACGCCAAAAAGCTCGAGACGAGATTTTCCCAACGACGACGACGACTCTTCGTCACGTCATCCATTCAGGCCTGTGCACTCTCCTCTTAATCCCCTCCCTCACTCTCACCAACTTTCCACACTTTGCACGAGCGAAGTTCCCTCTCGGATTTTCCGTTCGACGTTCGACGGGTTCACCTTTTTTGATTGACGTCCCCATAATGGCACTCCCGTCACAATATCTGTCCGCCCGGTCCACGAATATAAATCTCGGGCCCGAGCTAAATGGAAAAATAAATAAAAATTTCTCCATTCTACCAAGAAATTGTTAATAATAAATCATTTATTCTGTACGTAAATAAATCACCATTCATTTATAGAATCAGCTTATTTATTTATTTATTTATGATTTTTAATTAAACAAATTATAATTAAAAATTTGATTATGATAATTATATTTTTCGGAAAACAGAATTTTCTATAAATAAATTATAAATCGTGTATAAATAAATAATGAATAAATTATTTATTATTTATATGTAGAAAATTTTTATTTCCGAAAAATATAATTAATTAATCAAATTTTGTAAAAATCGAGCTAATTAAATCGAATACGAGAGACCACGAAATATTATTTGCGATCGAAGATTCGAGATTATTCAGAAACAAATCGCTATGTTTGGGTTCGCACCCTGTTTTCTCGATTTCGATTTCGGACTTTTCCTCCCTCGACCGGAAATTGAATCTTTCTCGGGATTGCACCGCAATAACAAGTGCTCTCACGGGATGAGAGGATTGAAACGATCGAAGAGAGGAATATGAGGGGAAAGAGGATCGAAAAAATTCCCGACGACCAAAAACAACCCCTCGGGGGGTTATGATACTTTTCCTCCGGCTGGAGAACACATTCCTCCCCCTCTGAAATTCCTCCTTCCATTTTTTTCAATTTAATCGAGATTTGATTCAATTCGACGTAATTCTTTCGGATTCCGATTCAATTAAGCGTTACGGTAATTAGATTGGAATCAATGTAATCGTCATTGAATGAATATCAATTTAATCGTTTTTTGAATTTGATTGTAAATAAATTGAATTGAATTCAATCGCCTTTCGAATTAAATCATAAATAAATTGACTTCGATTTAATCGCCTTTCGAATTAAATCGTAAATAATTAAAATTCAATTTAATCGCCTTTCGAATTAAATTGTAAATAATGAAAATTCAATTTAATCGCCTTTCGAATTAAAACGTAAATAATTAAAATTCAATTTAATCGCCTTTCGAATTAAAGCATAAATAATTAAAATTCAATTTTAATCCAAATCAATTCAATTCAATGTACTCATTATTTAATTTAATGCAATCGATCTTTAACGATCCTTGTAATCCTATTTTTCTTTACAAATTATCGAAGTCTTTTCGTTCACCAAAATTGTTTATCATCTCCAAAAAAAATTTGGACCAATTTTTGAAAATCTTAGTTTTATTATTTTTTTTTATCGTAATTTTATCAGAGCGAAAAAAAAATATCAGACGACAATTTGAATGAAATCATTTTTTTTTTGTTTAAAGTAAGCAACAAGTTCAGTTGGGGATTCCAGGCATTAAAAACGATCGCACGATCCAGCGATCGTCGGAGATTCAAGGCCGTCCTTCCCGTCGATGCCAAATAAGGGCACGAGAACTCGGCCCCTGATACATTCGCAACAATTTTATTATTATTATTATTATTATTATTATTGATAGTGGAGCTCGTGCAAGTTACGAGGGGACCAGTCTGCGACAGCGGAGGGGGGAGGGGCTCCTAGAACGAAACCAACGTCCTCGCCGTGTAATCAGACACCACCTAGTTTGTTTTTTCCCCCCCTTTTTTTTTACGTAACACGAGACACGGTGTACTAACTACGAACTTCCGACTGTTGAAAACGGCGCTGTGCGCAAGCCCGGAACGTCGAAGGGGAGTCGAAATAAGAAAAAACGCTCTGAATTGACTACAGCAGGGCATTTGCATAATTGCCCTCACAATTTTCCTTTCGCGGAAGGTTGAACTTGCAGATAAAACGATTATCAGCTGATCCAGACGAAAAAAGCTACCCCCATTACTCCATCTGACCTAGTTTCTTTTTTCAGTGTTTTATCGTCGTTGTTTCGTCAATTTAGTCAATTCATTTTTTTTTTTTTCATTCAAAAAATGTTTTTTGTATTATATTTGTACAATTTTTTGTTAATTTTAGTCCCCAATTTCGAGTAGCCAAATTTTTGGAAATGTACTTTTTTAAAACATTTTTTTTTTCAAATACTTTATTGATATTTTTATACGAATTAAAAAAAAATTTTGAATCGTCAATTTCAAGTAGTTAAATATATTTCTGTAAATATATTTTTTTTAACTTTCTTTTTGTAAATTCTACATTGATAATTTTTTACGAAATTTTTTTTGAAAATTTTCGTCGTCAATTTTGGGTAGCAAAATTAAATAAAAAATTGAACAATTTTGACATTCTGCATCGACAAAAAAAGTAAAAGAATAATAAATAAATAAAATTCTCGCAGCATTTTAGGCGCCCATTTTTTTTCGTCATTTTTTACATTTTACAACCACAGAGGAGGAAGGGTTGGTTTCGCCACAGCTTCATTCTCCGTTCAATGGCTTCGACGGTGAAGCGGTGGAGACCGAAGGAAAAGGTTCGATAAGTTCGTCCGCAAGTTCGGTGAGGATGTACGAGGGAGACAAGACGGATTTAATGGCTTAATCGTTGGTGAGTCATGGATTCGTCGGTTCGCGGTGGGACAGGTGACGTGACTGCAATTCTCGTTTCGGTGGTAACTCACGACCCTGGGGGACCGCAGAAACGACAACGAAGAACTGACGCTCAGTCACGCGAAGGAAAGTCTCATTTCGTATTGGGGGATCAAAATCTCATGGGGATGAAGTTTTTTTATTTTATTTTATTTTTTCTATTTTTCAATTTCGTTATTATCCAAAATTATATTTTGTATAATTATTATTATTTAAAATTACATTTTTTAAATTAAAATTTTTTTTTATATATATAAAAAATTAAAAAAATTAAAAAAAAACATTTTGTATAATTATTACTATTTAAAATTATATTCTGTATAATAATTATTATTGAAAATTACACTTTGTATATTTATTATTATTTTAAATTACATTCTGCATAATTATTATTATTCAAAATTACATTTTATATAATTTTTATTTCAATAAAAAAATGCTATTTTTTTTTAATAAAAATAAAAATTGGCAAGATAGAACAGGGCGTAATATCTATTCCCTGATCGACCGTAAACGTATACGGAGCGAAAGAATAGATAAAGGGAGGAAGCAAAGAGGAGGGGGGGGGGTGGAGATCGTGGAAAAGAGAGAAAGAGAATCGGGTACGGAATATTGCGTGAAAAAGAGGTATCGGAGGAAGTTTTCATTGGAAAGTGCCTCGGGGCCCGCAGACACGAGAAAAATGCAACTCGAGAAAAATCGCAACAGAGAGATGAGAAGAGGACTCGAACAAAGTCGAAGTGAAGTGTACAATGGGACTCGCCCTCCCAGTCTCCTCCTGACGTTATGAATAATATTCTCCGAGCTTTTCTATACTCCTATCGAGTGTGATACGGCTATCTCTGACGGTTCGATAAAAACAAGAAAAATTTTTTAAAAACTAAGAAAAAAATAAACATAAACAAGAAGAAAAGAAAAATTTGTTAAAAAAGAAAAAAACATAATAAAAAGGGAATTTTTTTTAATAAGAAAAAAAATTATAAGAAAATAAATATTTTTAAGCAAGAAAAACAACAAAAATGAGTAATAGGAAAAAAAATTTCTTTTTAATAAGAAAAAAATTAAAAATCCATAATGACAAAATAAAACATTTTTCAGAATTAGAATCGAGAATCGAAATTGAGTGAATCCTCTGCGAAATGAATCGAGAAAAAAAAAAGATAATTCATCGATACATCGCTGTCTTAAAGCTAACAAAAATAAAAAACAAAAAGTGTGTCAAGCTGTTTTTGCTTTCACAAAAATCCATCATCAATGAAAAGCGTGCTAGAGAAGCTGGGAGGAGAGAAAAATGAGGAGGAAAGCAGGCGGATTGGAAGAAGCCTATGGAATAACAGGAGAGTCGTAAAGTTTCGGTGCGATTCGTCAACGTCGACGCAGACGAACGTCATGCTTGCTAGAGGTTGGATTCGGGTGATTAGCCGTTATTTTACGTTTGTTCTAATTAAAGGGTGAATTTATTTATTTATTTACTTTACGAAACGTTTTTTACGTATTTGTTTGTTTATTTATTTATCCATACTTTTTTTGTATGAATTTTTTAAATTATTTTATCCATGTATTTATTAATTTCGTATTTATTTATCCACTATTTATCAACTTTTTTTAAATTTATTTATTAATTAATAAACAAACATATTTTTGATATATTTGTTTATTTATTTATTTATCGATACTTTTTAAATATATTTGTTAATTAATTTATTTATCGATACTTTTTTATTTATTTGTTAATATATTTATTTATTGATACGTAATAAAAAAAAAGATCGATCATGAATGACAGGTGACAGATCCAAAAGACCACAGTTGGGATCTTTGGTGGTGCGAAAGATCGGAAGTATCGAAAGCCCTCGACGGTAAACTCGATAGTCGCCAAAAGATTCCGCATTATCGAAATCATCGGGAGCTCACGAGGAAAGATAATCTCTGGCGGAATCTCAAGAGATACCGGAAGTTATTGACGAAATCGAAAAGATCAGAAGAGGCCGAACTCGCGAACGCGATGCCGATCACGTTCGTGTTGCCCACCGAGTACGGGATCTTCCTCGAAGAGTATCACAAACGATCCGGGGCAACGTGGATCGTCAAACCCGCGGCTGGATCGCAGGGCCGTGGAATATTTTTGTTCAGGAGGCTCAAAGATCTCGTTGAATGGAGAACGCGATCATTCACGTGCAAATTTGAAAATCAGGAACGCGACTTCAACACCCCCGAAAGTTTCGTCGTACAAGAGTACCTGGAGGACCCTTACTTGATATCAGGTTAAAGAAACCTCTTTACTGTCCCATTAGCTGATGGAAGATCCTTTGATCTGGATCATTTCGTACGTCTTTCCATTTTTTTTTTCATTCATTTTTTAAATTTCTAATTTCTAATTATTATTATTATTATTATTATATTAAATTTTAATTATTATGTATTTATATCGAATTTTATTATTAAATAAAAATTAGTTTGGTTTAATAATAAAGTTCGTTTTTTTTTGCAATTACATTGTGTCATTATTAAATTTAAATAATGATTTTAGTTATTTATTTATTCTTTACCAATGTTATTATTTCATTGTTAAGAAAAATGATTATTTCTATTTATAAATTACTTACTTTTAATACGTTTATTAATTTCTGCACTTTTGTCATTATTTCGATTCATTGAAATTAAATGTTTATTCATATATTGTTTATATTGTATTGATTTCTTTTATTATTATTATCCAGAATCCTTTTTTTTTTTTCAAAAATTGAAATTTTGAATCCTTGATAACGATGCGTTGTCCAAAAAAATTATTGGTGGAGGGATAAAAATAGATTTCATTGCTTTCCAACGATTCAAACTTCGTTAATGGGTTTACTGACGAGTGTTTTCGGCTTGATCAAAGCTTGGGTCAGCCAGACGCCAAAATCGTCGAATTTCATTCGAATTATCATCGAAAGTGAAAAAACGAGAATTTTTGAGTTTTCATCAATTATTAAACTTACTAAAGTTATTTTTAGAGATTAAAGACGTACGAGACGATCCAGACTGGTAAATCCACGATTGGGTTATTTTGGGTTTTTTTTTTTTGTCGAACGGTCGATCCATAAATACTTGAAATTCCATCAGAATCACGTTTCCCGTTGAATCCGTTTTGGAAAGGGCGGGAGTTTGACCCGGACGAAATTTGTTCGGTATAACAAGGTAGAAAGTTCGATTTGCGAATTTACGTGCTGGTGACGTCGTTCCGCCCGCTGAGAGTGTGGCTCGCTCGCGAGGGTTTCGCTCGTTTGTCCGGGGTGTTGTTCTCGCTTGACAAAATAGACGACACCAGGGTACACCTGACCAATATGTCTATCCAACTGAGGGAGGACCAACGACGAAACGTTGACGATTTCGGTAGAACGACGAGAACCCCGAGGTCGCTATCATCCACCAACGTTGGCTTTCACTTCGACCAAGCTTCTGTCACGAAACGAGGTCGAAAATGGAGTCTCATCAAGCTCAGGGAATTCCTGAGCGCCCGTCACGGTTCGACAAAAGTGGAGAACCTTTTTCAAAGAGTCTCAGGTACGTTGCTCCAAATAATTGGCGATCCGAATCGCCTGATGGATTACTCGATCGTTCCAAAAAAAAAAAAAAATTTTTTTAATAAAAAATAAATTAAAAACTTCGCATCCATACGAAAAACTTTCAATATATTTTTCTGTCTAATTTATCAACCCTTCGAGTGCATACTGGGTCAATCTAACCCATGACGTTTTTCAATTTTGTTCTATTTCGTTAAATATGCATTTTTGGTTTTTGTTTCGTAGAAACATTTTTTTGTAGTAAATCATCCATATTTTACGGCCAAAATTCATTTTTTGACAAAAACGTAAATTCAATGTCAAAACATTCGCTCAAAGTCGATCATGCGTTGAAAAACTCGAATTACTCAAAAAAAAGTTATGGGCAAAAACGACCCAAAACTCGAAGAGTTGAATAAGAATCCAAATATGAAAAAAAAAAATTTTCCATAGTGCTGAAAAAGGATTGAGTGAAAATGTGACGAAACAAAGTTTCGCAAAACCTCGGAATTTCAATTATTAAACTGACACATTATTTTTATTAATTTTATTTATTAAAAATGATTATCATTATTATCAATTTATTAAAATTTAATTTTTAAAAATTTTTTTTTGCTGTTTTCTCGAATTTTTCATTTTGATCGGATCCGTTCTCGATTATGGATGGTCCAGGTGTCGTAATGGCGAGTCTCCAGGCGGTACAAACAGTGATGATGCACTCGAGTAATTCGTTCGAGCTTTACGGATACGACATTATAATCGACAGAGATTTGAGGCCGTGGCTCCTCGAGATAAACGCTTCGCCGGCGCTCACACCGACAGACGACGTCGATCAACGTCTCAAGTACGACATGCTCGATGATGTCCTCAACGTTTTGGATCTCGAGGGGGTTCTGACCGGTCGAGAGATCAGAATAGGTGGCTTCGATTTGCTCTGGGACGCTGGTCCTGTCTGGACCACTTGTCCGAATCGTTTGTCTTGTCGTCGCGAGTGTACGGACGGCGTTTCCCAAATGTTGCGGAAGTTAAACATATTTCTCGGCACGAGAAACGATCGGGAGACTCAGCTGAGGAAATTGCACGAAGATATTGTTGCAAGACGAAAACTGAATCAACAAGGCTAAATCTAAAGAAAACTCAACAGGATAATGAAATTATTTGTCATTTTTATAGTTATTATTAATTTATAATAATTATTATCATTATTATATGATAATTGATCATTATTGATATTATTATAATCATAAGTTCATTGTTATTGATTTATACAAATAATTAATTGTTTAATAATTGTTACTGTTATCAATTACCATTATCCATTATAACAATTCGTTAATTATAATTATTTTCATTTTTTTTTAATTTATCATTATTATTTTTACAATTCTTATTATTATTACGAAAAAATTAACTTGCTAGAAAGAAAAATCTATCGATAAAATAATAATAATAATAATAAACTATTTAATGCAATTTCTTTAATAATTATTAAGTTAAAGTTGTGATAAAAAAGAACTTAATTGGTTATTAAAATTAATTAATTAATTAGTGATAAAAATGACATGATGAACTGTAGTTTGACGATTATATAACAACAAATTGTCAACTTTTTATGCTAATATAAAAGATGGTAGTAGAAAGAACGAAATGGAAAAATAATTATAATAATTTCCCTTGGGTTTCAAGGATGCAATCTCCAACGCTATTTCCGTCGTTTCAGGTTGACTTCTCTCTTTCAGTACGCACTTTTGAGCGGCCCTCCGAGTACTACAACTTCCTCGGGTTTGCGTACGAAACGTAACCGGCAAACTAGCATGCCGTTATATTACCCCTCATTGTTCCATTCTCACGCCTCGCGCAACCGATTGTTCCAACTGGAAGCGGCCGAAAACGTGTGAAGACTGGCGTGTGGGAGGAAGCGTTTTTACTTTTCCTTTTCTTTCTTTTTTTTTCGCTGCTACGACTTACGATCCCCAGAAACGATTCCGCATACGAGAATCGACAAATTCGCACGAGCAACAAATTCACGCGGTTCAGACGTAGCGAAAATAAGAAAATAAAGGAGAACGACCGGAAGAACAAATAATACAAGGAAAGAAAACGCCGCAATTTAAGTAACACCCGCGCAAGATTGTGCAACCGTACACACTCCTACTTTCTCCACGAATCCACGCACGATGATTTGAGAACGTGAAAAAGTGATTTTTTTCTATCAATTTTTCTTTATCCTGGTCCTTCAATCATTTTCAAGCTTTAGCCAGCCTGAATCGCAAAATTATCGGCGAAAAACTTTTTGGCCCCTTAAGGATTGATTTTTTTCAAAGCTGCAATACGTCATTTTGAAAGTAAAGTCGATTGGCTGAGCAACAATTTAATTTGTTTTTTACTTAAAAAAAACGACAGCTGTACTGTAGGGAAAGACACGAATTGTAACCCCTTAAGGTCTAATTTTCCGAAATCGGTGGAACGATACTTTTTATTTACAATCAAAAGTTTAAATACAAAATTTCGTCAATTTAACTTAAAAAAGTGAGGGGTTTTAGCATGACCTCTATTTTACCCCCTTAAAATAGGAATTTCGAAAAATCTCTCCTTACATGGTTCCTACGTCGTAATATTAACACACCTTTCAAATTTCACGTTTCTACGTTTAGCGGTTTAGGCTGGACGTCGATGAATCAGTTACGGCTTTCCTAGAGAATTTCAGTTACACCGTCTGTCTGACAAGAGCGTGCACGACTACGTTTTTTCCTAGATACTGTAAGATTTGAAGGCGAATAGAACTGGTTTTGGGCAGGTTTTGCCATAAACCGTACCAGATCGAGCTACATTGATAGACTGATTCAGTGGAGCGTAAAATACCAGGTAAAATTGGATTGGGGTTGTTTCCAGGTTATGCTGTAAAGATATTGAAAAGTATGTATCGGAAATGCCAGGCGATTATTGACGGTGGAAGCTACTGGAACGCTAGTTAATAATAGATGGCGACCCGTCACAAACCCTTCTGACCTCAGGGAACGACCTTCAGCTGAAAACGACCTTGGTTGGGTTGGAATATTGAAGAGTTTGCTTCAGCTATCGTCACGGGGTCTTCAACAGCAGACGAAAAGCACTGACCGTTTTGACGGACCTAGTACCAGGTGTTTCAGCAAGCTCAGTGTCAGGGATGTCCCGAATGACGGAGGAGGATTGGATATGGACCGGTGAAGAGGATCACGACCGCAAGAGATGCGAGGGGGTCTAAGAGGTCCAACGCCGGGCCAGCTTACTTCCGCCTGGCTCGCGTGAAACGAACCGGTATATAAGAGAATTAGCTGTCGCCGTGGACGCGGCTGGACTTCTCCACCACGGCTAACTAGTTTCGAGCATGGTCCCGACAGCTTGGTGGAGCGAGTGGGTGTGTCTGAGCGCCGGGAGTGTTCTCGGAGTGGATCGGTGTGTGGTGGAGTCTTCATACATATTCATGAGATTCGTCGGGTGTGCGGTGGTTGTCTGAGAAATGCACGCGTCTGCTACGTGACCCAATGTGGATGGGGGAAACTCGTGTAGAGAATGAAGTCGGAAGATAACGGCGGGCGAACACACAGCCTACCAGTATCGTTAGATAGGTTTTATTTTTATTGACAAACGTTTGGACAATGATGAGGTCGAGGCTGAAACTCCAAGAGATCTTCCAGAGCCGCCATTCTCATTGATATACTGATATAGCTGATAATGATTCGCTCGAAAAAGACATCAGGAATCCTTTGGCGATTAAGTGACAACCACGATGGCGCAGGGCACTTGCTGATCCAGGAAATCCTAATGGGCTTTCAAATAAAGTCATTTTCGTTGCGTTCCAACGTTGCTAACTTCAAGGACATGTATTTACAGGTCGCTAGAAATAATTGCGGCTGGGAAGTCCAGAATTATGAGCTAATAGACACGACACGACTGCGATCATTTTAAGGACCTACAGATACTAGAACTGGGCAGACTTGGCTAAGCTGATAGAATCAACAACACGAACACGTCTTCAACATTGTCGACAACGCGTCTAAGCCATTTTACCCAGGCCATTGATAGAAGTCTAGCCAAAACGAAGTCTTGAGGCGGTAGGGGTACCAGTTGAAGGAATAATCTCATTACATTGTTCAAGACTGTCGACAACTATGACTGCCTACTCTAATCCATCTTTCCTAGGTACCGGCTCATAAAAGTATAGCCAAGCTGCAGCTGCAAGGGTACTGACCCTATCGCATAAAGCTGAACAACTAAGTTTGCCTGGGAAGTGAAGAGTGATGTGGATAGGATGCCAGGCCGGCCCACACCGATCCTCGTTCTGTTACGTCTCTCGCGGATCGTTCGTTCCACTTCCCTGGCTCCGAGCACCGGATAACATATTTACCTCTTACCGAACGATAATAGGTGAAGGAGGTAAACTTCGAAACTACGTATTCAACGCTTGTATTCGCACATCTGCCTATTCTGGATTTCCAACAGCCTAAGATAGTTTGTCGTTCGGCAAATCGTTCATTCATGGCTTTCAGGACCCACTTTATCGGACTTTGTCGACTGACTGCTCGAGTGGCTAGTTTTCCTTCTAGAGTCCATCCATTTTGAAAAAAAACAAAATCCAACGAAAAATTTTCGCAATTTTTTAATTTCATTACTTTCCAAAGTCATATATTGCACATTTGTAAAGTACTAATTGCGAACGACCACAAAAGATTGCTTGATTTTCGTAGTTTTAATCAAAGATATTGTTGGGGCAATAAAAAAAGTTTTCTTTAGGTTCCAACGAGGCTTCAACGTCATTCAACGATTCCTCTTGTGTAAGGCCGAAGCTAGTTACCACAGAGTGCTGCATTGATTGCTAAGCACCCTTTCGTGCTCCAAGCACGAGAGGCACCATTCTTCAAGGGAAGACATTCGTCGAAGCAGTCGAGTGGCAGGAGTTCCAACTTCCGAATGAAATTACACTTGCCAACCTGTACGAGTGATCACTTTTCGTTCCGTGGGCACTCGATTTGTATTTATCACAGCTGAGGGATCGAAAAGAAACAGGAAATTGGTGTTTGCATTGGGTGATGACACATGTGTGACAAAACGATCATTTGAGTTGTAGTCTTCAGTTTGGAACGATAAAGTCCATCTTTCATTGTCACTGGCAGATAAAGTTGGATTCTTCAGGTGCGTGGCCCTGAAACTGTCGAATAACTCGAGACCCATTCGCAACGACTACGAAACACTTTCTACACGAGTGGCCGATCAAAAGGGTTTCCACTTTGGTCTTGTAGTCTTCTGTATCGGTTGGTCCACGAATACTCCTCACTCGTCACCCCTGAGGCACGCTCCATCCGTCTCTTTTCTTTCACATCTCATCTCCCCTCGTTTTCCTCTTTTTTCTCTTTTTTCTCTTCCATTTCCCTTTCACTCGTCTCCTCATCCGGCGGAACTAAATTTAGCTCGGGACTTTCTCAGGAGGTCTCGGTGCTCCGTAGCTAAACGAATTATCCGGCGTGAGTTTGGACTCGGACGTCACCAACGAAAAGGACAGTCAGTTTGGGTTGGACCAATGTTATCTCCGGTATAAATTGTGGCTTGCTAGATCTTCGGATCCAATTAGGCTTTCATCGGTGAAGACCAAAGTTACAGCCAACCGGTCGATCAACCGTGCGTTTTCCTAGTGCTGATACCCCTTTTTTTCCTGTCGCTTGGAATCGAGTACGATCCGAGCGTGTAAAATATCCGGAACAAAGAAAAGCCAGACGTTTCATTTGATGATGACTGAAGGGAGCAGCTAGCAGAGCAAGCGCATCAAACCCCGTCTCCTCATACTTCATTGGAAAACCCATCGACCAGGTGAACGCGCCCTTTCAGTTCCACAAGCCCCGATGGATAATTTCTCTCGGCTTGGATGAATTTATGATGTTAACGCTATCGCAACTCTCGCATCAGATCATTCGAGCCGGAAAACGCAGGAGGGTGTACACTCGATTGCCTCGCGTCACGTCTACGTCGGACTCTTCCCACATTATAATAAAAAATTAACCGGCTGATGGGGAGAGATTCGAAGAGCGAAATCCTTTTCACGATTATTACGTTACCCTTGCACCCCAGTATTGACCCCCGTTGTAGTTGCGCCGAACTATTGATCGAGCCTCTTCTTTCATTCGTTTCACATTTTCCCAACGGTATTATCGAGTTTTGATGTTGTTTCGTTTTAGCGGTAGAATACACCTTGATTAACCTTCACTTGTCGTAAATGAAGAAATTGTGGACTTCCGGTTCACCAAAATGTGCCATGTGTTGGAAGTTAACTCGAGAGGCGTTCCCCCTTTTTTTAATCGTTTTTCCAATCACTCGAAGAATCAGTGTCCAACTAATCCATAAAGTACAATGTAAAGGGTTTTAAATAAATATATAAAATCCCCTATGTTAAATAAATAAATAAATATCTAAAATCCTAAAATATGTCCTTCAAACATGCACTAACAAAAACATTTTTTGCTCTTGGATTTTTCCGGCTTTTTTCGAATAAAAAAATAAGGTTTGAATATATCGATGAGATTCAGAAATAAAGCTATTACGAAGCTCCATATAAACGCCATAATGTCGTTTCCAAGCTTCCCTGTCGCACTGATCGCTACGAAGCGCCTGCTGGCAGAATTTTATTCACGTAGGTTTAAACCTATAGAAACTGCGAGGTCGTGACAGGCATGACATAGTTATAGGGATTCCTCGTTTGACTACGGAACCCTACAGAGCAGCTAAGTTCCGAAGCACGCAACCGACCCTTTCCTAGCTAGTCTCATACATGATTACCTCCTTCGATTGACCCTTAGTTACACCCAGAAAGTTCACCGCACACTCAGTTGCACAATGGACGAACTGGCAGTTGCGCTCAATATTGAAAACATTCCCAAAGCTGTTTTATACACTTCAAGTAGAAACGACCGATTCTGATCGCTTTTCAACTCATTATTTCCTGATTGGAAGAAAGAGACTGATTGATTGATGAGTGTATTTATGCCTTAGTGCAATATACATTTTTAGAAAAGCGAAGAGAAAATAACAAATACATGACAGTAAAATACAAACCAAAACCAAAAATAAAACTAAAACTAAAAACTAAAACTTCCTGAACTAAAAAACTAAAAAAAACACTAAAAACTAAAACTTCTTCACTAGATGATGGAGGGTTGGAAAGGGTGAAACTACAAGGATTCCTAATAGCAACAAAACCCTAAAAAGCTATCTCGATTGGATGAACCAGCCACAAAGAACCGGTGAATACATCCAGGTCTTACCTCCCGACAGATATAAGGGCGTACCAGGTTCCTTCACGCGAAAAAAGATAACCTATCGGGTCGTAAAGTAAGTCAGGGCGAAAAGCTCCGAGCGCGCCGGGAAAGTTTTAGCTTAAGTGGATTTCCGACGATCGTCTAGGGTTTGCATTCGAGGGCCGTGTCCTGTGCAAGCATTTTGGGGCATACGCGATGACCCGCCACAAGATGATACACACTGGCACTACGAGAGCACCTACGTTATTAAGCTATTGACCTCGTAAGATTCTCGTCGATCGATACCAAGGGATACCCGGATGTATACTTTATCGCATATATTATACCGGGTGTTCCATAATTACTGACCCACCCGGGACTGGCGGGTTCGGGCGATCATGAACGCTTATCAGACAAACCCAAACAAGCCCAAACAACCCCAAGCAACCCCAAGCAACGTCAAACAACCCCAAGCAACCCCAAGCAACCCCAAACAACCCCAAGCAACCCCAAGCAACGTCAAACAACCCCAAGCAACCCCAAGCAACGTCAAACAACCCCAAGCAACCCCAAGCAACGTCAAACAACCCCAAGCAACCCCAAGCAACCCCAAGCAACCCCAAGCAACTCCAAACAAGCCCAAACAACCCCAAACAACAATACGAAATTCGCATCGCTCTCATTTGAAAACTAATGGACGGATCGAAAAACGCCTTGGTACGATCGTTTCGGTCACCTCTGCGAACCCGCCAATCCCGGGTGGGTCAGTAATTATGAAACACCCGGTATATACATAGCTGTGTGTGTGTGTGTGTGTGTATGTCTCTTCATATACGTATCCCATTTAGTACGTGTACATACTTGAAGATACCAAAGCATCGAATGCATTAGGCCGCGCTTGCAAGCTCTCGTTTTTGCTACGTATTCACGCTCCAAGTTGTGCAAACTCGGTTCACCTCTTGACGCAACGAAAGAGTATCACGGACAGCGAATTTTCTTCGTCGACTTTACTGGAGCACCTTTCGGCTATCGACTGTTGATTCATGAAAATGGAAACCTGTCTCGCTGATCCTTCAACATCCGTAGAAGCAGCGTTTCTGGGGAACAGAATCTGGGACTACCAATCCGAAGGTTTTTTCCAAGGTTGGAAGTTTTCAGGGTTGGAAGGCAACAATATTTTTGTTAATTCTGCACTTCGTTAGTAGATTACTTATTAGAACAAGTTTTTAGGTAAATCAGGTTGAACATCTTCTGATTCCTTATTATTATCTCTAATTCAGTAATTATCAGGGAATGTTATTTCAGGCAGTTCTATTTAAAAAAGATGAAAGTGTTAGACCTAAAAATAAAATAATCAAAATTAACCAAACGAAAGTCGATATGACCCTTCACCAGGTGGCAATTGCCTGATCGTGTTACCAAAATGATTGCCACCAGGTCATCGTGAATCGATTCACCGAGCATCCATCACTGCTGTATTGTTTCGTCAATTAGCAGGCTAGATTTTTCCAAGTTCAAAGCCTGTCGAATATTGACCACATTCAGATCCATCAACCGGTATTGGCCCGGAGTCTAAAAGAATGAACAGCCAGATGAGCCCGTTAGTTGATGCCGTGTCTGGGTTTCGAGGATGTGTCGAGTACGTGGAAGAGACACATGAAGCCTAGTATGACGTAGATCCCAGCGGGCTCGTGAGACAGATCAGAACGAAGCTTCGCATCAGTGAAGGCGAGCGGATGTGTGCGAGTCGAGTGTTGGTTGGGTTTGGAAGTGTTGAGAGGGTTTGGGGTTGGGAGTGGCAGGTCAGGCTGGAATTGCTCCTGATGGCGTTGGTGCTCTCGTGCTGCTGGAGAGTAGTGTCGGCTCGATATTACCTGGCTCTAAGGCCGCGCCCATTTCCACTGGCTTTTACGACGTCACAAACGGTTTTCCTCAACAATCTTCCTCCCCCAGCCAGTTAACCCAGTCAATGAAGAATCCACGAAAACGATTATTCTTTCCAAGCGTGTTAAATTTCTCGAGCAGAAATTCCAGCATTTGCATTCATACCAGGACCAACCTCCAACATCCACGAAGGATGGATCCGTATACTTGATTCTTACTGGAAGCTTCAACCCCTACGACTAGGAATATCTTCACCGTCTCGACGAAACGTTCCTTCTGAGTTTATCCACCGAACGTGTCTTCTTTGCATTACCCACGTATATAACAAGTGAATGTGGGCATCAGAGACTATTCGGTAGAGTCCAACAAAAGAAGCAGCGAATAATAGTGTCAGGGGAAGAAGGGATGAAAAGAAGGGTGTTGGTGATATATACGGTTACGCAAAGCTACTGCAGACCAAATTCTCTCTCTTTCTCCTTCCTACCCTTTCTGGCTTCTAGCACCAGCTAGGAATGCATACCCCTGACGTCAAATGGATTATTAGCTCACTGCGAAAATTCTCTCTCGTATTTCAGTTTACCGTCCAGATACACCGGCCACGTACCTATATTAATTAGAGAAAAGTTCGCTTCAGTGACCAACGCGATAGTTGCAATTGTCCCTGTTCACTTTTAACGATCCTCGTTTACTTCATCATGGCCTTAGACTTTGTAATTTATTTTTCGGCGTCACGATCTTCCTTCTTTTAAACTTGAACGCATCAGGACCTGCCGTCACATCTGCGGACAGTTTGGTACGAAAGATTGCACTCTGAACGTTCTCTAGACTGGGGTACGGATAAGACAGCTGTTTTTTACGTACTCAACGTTCCTGAAGATAATACACCCAATGGAGACAGTTGAGGCGCATCAAGGCAACCAACAGCAGCTTATACACAGGCCCTATCATCTGATCGTCCAAATGTGACTTTTCCAACTTTACGTTCCGAATCCTCCATCTTTCCTCCAACTTCTCCTCACTGCAAATTAATGAAAATCCCCCAAGATAATGGACCGTTTTCGGGGTGATAACTGAAAGCAAGTTTCCCAGATTTCACGAAATCTCTTGATGACCGAAAACCATCGGAACTTCGAAGTTGTGGGGTGGGAGTTTAAAGCCTCATTGAACCGGCTGTTCACATAGCACGGTTCTAGCAACTAGGAAGTGGCCTAAATCCACCACCGATGGTCCCTCGGCACCCCCCTAGTGCACCGCAATTTACACGCAGATGTATACAGGTAACTTTGGTCGGTATGCTAATAATACAACGATGTATGTAAAGCGTTAACTAAGCTCGCGTTTTACGTAGCTGAGAGACCCACATTTGGGTGAACGTCCTATCGTGGCCTGCATAGACGCGGAATTCTACATCTCTCAAAAGCTCCCGAGCTGTTGTCGAGAACCTGACTCGCCGACTAGAAGTTGCTCCCGAGCTAAACGACAACCCGGACTACACTTTTCCCTTCACCCTCTACTACGTTTTATTTTTTTTTACCTTTTTCTTCGCCACGTGACTGAAACCAGAACAATCTAACGATAAGAATAGGAAATGAGGATGAAAGAAAATACGGATAATGAACCAGCTTAACAGCGTATGGATATCGGAGAGAAAATAAATCTTGCTGTTGGCACTGCCTCGTAGTTGTGTACGAACTGCGATCATTTTTTTTCTTCTCTTTTCTCGCCAAGCCTACCACCACGACTTCATCTATAAATTACGGAGTTACCTGATTTCGGCGAAACCTACGAGGCTACGAACCCGCAAATCACTGAATGCCTTTTTTTTTCTCTTTTTCTTTTCTTTTCGTACGAGCAACGATGAATCGTTGTTTCGTGAAAGGCCTGGCGAGAAATAATTGCGTGATCGATCTTATTGATGCTCGGAATAGTTGGAAGGATTAATGTTGCAGTATGGAGAATCTTGAGGGTGGAAAATAAATGTGGGGAGTTTTGAAGGTTACATCGTTCGATGTCCAAGGTGGTTTTTGTTTTCGTTCGTTTCTTGTTTTTGTTATTAGTCTAAATCGTGTTTTAATTAATTTAATTTAATTTATTATCAGAATTGTTATTTAGTTTAAAGAATTTAGTCTTGAAAAATATTTTTTTCTGTACTTGCTTTCAGGATCTGATAGTTTATTGGGGTTTTTTTGATTAAATCCTGTTTTTTATAGAATTGGAAAAATAGATTCTTCAGTTTAATCTAAATGCTTAGGTCTTTTTTAAGATACTGGTGTTATCAAATAGGCATTTAGAAGCTGTTAGTTGCAGAATACTGTGGTCACCCATCAATATTTCAGACGTGTGAAGTTGATGTATCGATGAGTCCAGGGAGGCTCCTCAGATTGGATCCTTAGAGCCTAATTTATATTTAATTCCTAAGTGACTAGTTAACCTATTCTGATCTACTTTAGCAACGGAATAGCTCCATAAGGAATTACATAAAACGAATTCACTTTTCATATAAGGAGCTTAAAAAATGTTGCTAAAGTTAAGTTATTAAATTGACGAATGATTTATCAATATTCCAATGTATCCAAACCTTGCAGTTCTTAGTGGACGTTGATTGGAATTTCCTAGGTGGCATAGTGATTTTTATGAGGGAAATAGAAACTCGATTTTCATCTTTTTGTGACCAGGTACAAGGGGCTTAAACTTGGCATCGTTGGAAAGCAACGATTTTCTCTTTTAATCTCTCAATCTTCTTATCTCGTTGAATTATGAATGACTGAAAGAAAATGTTATTTAATTTTGTTAATTTTATTAATTCCATTAATTTCATTATTACGAAAAAATGAATTGTTTTTTATTAATTTTATTAATACAAAAAATTGTTTTTTATTAATTTTATTAATACAAAAAATTGTTTTTCATTAATTTTATTAATACAAAAAATTGTTTTTCATTAATTTTATTAATACAAAAAATTGTTTTAATTCAATTTTATTATTACGAAATCGCTGTTTAAAAAATGTTTCCACCATTTTCACAGTTCGAAATTGCCATAGGAAGTTAAAAAAAAAAAGTCAATTTTCGTTGAACCTGGAGGTTCCCAAGACAAACAAACCCAAACAAACTTTTGCGGAGGTACTTTGCGCCAAGATAACCCATTACCTAGGTAAATTGGAAAACGAAGAATTCTCATTGGCACCAGAATCTCATTGCCATCCCGAGTTTTTTTTTCCACGTTTGACTTGCGCATCGGAAGACTTCCAATCCTTTTATAGTATTTCGCAAATGGCTTCGCAAAGAACAGACGGAAGGTATTAACGATCCTTACGAATGGTTGTTTCTAGGGTACTCTTTGTTCGGCCCTTTGGCCTTTTTCAACCTGATAATTCGAGGAGTCACGAGGAATGCCAGAGTTGAGTTCGAAACGGGAAGTTTTTGCGATATCTTTGATCCGTTTCTTTCGTTGTTTATGTCGTAACGAAATACTCGAAGAAACGAGATTGAACCTCGAGTTGTTCGTTGCTAGTTTCAAATCTTTCTCTCCGTCGTTCTTATCAGTTGGCAAAGCTGTTGAAGCAAACTTACGGATTGGCGTTTTCCTCTCGTCCCCTCATAACCATTTCTTTTTATTTCTATTTTTATTTTCACTCTTTTCTTTGGAAAAATTCTTTATTTTTGATTTCCAAATAATAAGTTTATATTCTGTGGGTTGTTGAAAGACTCTGTTGCTGGCTTCTTTAGCAAAAATATCGTGTTTTAAAGAGTTTTTTACAATTTTTTCATGGAAATTTTGGGTTTTAGGGGAAATGAATGGTAGATTCGTGCTCAGGGGATCAAACTCCATCGAAATAAACCTTAAAAAAAAAAATTAAAAATCCAAAATTTTTTTGGATTTTGGGGCAGAAAAAGTTTTTTCACTAAATCATCGATAACTTTTTTTCCTTTAGGATTTGACACTCCACTCTGTGCTCAATCTCTTCGTTATGATTTTCTATTCAAAATGCTTTTTTAAAAATTCAAATCCGATGATTTTTCGATTTTTGGCAGAATTTCAAAGTTGGACCATCGATTTTTGCCAATTTTTCCATACATA
>JAPYZJ010000300.1:0-65199 GCA_030522765.1 Ophioninae sp. B BG-2022a
AAAAGGAAAAAAAAAAAAAAAAAAAAAAAAAAGAAAAAAAAAAAAAAAAAAAAAAAAAAAAAAAAAGAAAAAAAAAAAAGATTAGATCAGCTCCCCCTTGTGAAGAACTCCGGATGAGACACGAAACGATCCTCATCTACGATTCGATCGTTATACGACCGATCATGTACCGACTTATAATGATAAACGTTCCCTCTATCCACTCACACACACCAGGATTCAAAGTCCGGTACAGAAACAGAAACCGTCACCAATGTAATTAAGAATCCCTCGGGGGTACAGTCGTCGTCGAAAATCTGACTTTTGGTACGAAATCTTCAGCTGGATACTTCGGACCTTTCATTTTTATTTTTTTCGAATTTTTTTTGTTGGTATTTGTGGTCCATTTTGCCTAGCGGAATTATAATGCAATTTTATGTAAATGGTAAATTATTTTCAAATTTTTAAAATAATGGTGAATAATTAATAAAAATTACAGTAAGTTTTTTTAAATATGCCTAATGATAATGAGTATCTAATAAAAAAAAAAGAAATTCTCGCCGAATCATTTTAATAATAATGAGTAATTAATTAAAAAAAAGAAATTCGTTTCAAATCTTCGTAATAATAATGAGTGATAAATGATAAAAAAATTAAAATCTTTTAAAAAATATTTAATAATGAGCTAAAAAAAATATAATTACGTAATTTCAATTTACGTAATTATGAAGACCCGACCCGAAATGAATAGCCAGTAGAGATGAATACCAACGAGTATGGGTGTACTTCGATTTTCTTGATTCCCAAGTGGAGCCTCATCCGAGAATTGCAGGAGTCTCGTGATTGATTCGGTTTGCGAGCGTAACGAGCCGATTATTTCCAATAAGCTCCCGCATTGTACTTTATTCTTTGTGAATCTCGCGTGTCGGAATTTCACGGTAATTACCCTCCGTCTCTCTCCCTCCACTTTTTTTCTCGGTCTCTCTATCTCGCCGATTCTCCCACCTCCGTCTTTCTGATCGTGGCATCATCAGGAAACAACCGCGAAGATCGAACCGAAGTGATACCGAAATTCATTTCTGATTAATCCTCCATTTTTAGGGAAAAATGTCAAAAAATATTCTAGAAATGTTTTCTGGCATTTTCCCAGTCTAATTTTATACTATCGCCAAAAATTTGGGCATATTCGTAATCAGCAGGAAATTTCCGATTAAATAGAACCTTTTAAGAGTTTAAAAACGGAAAAAAATATTTTTCGACTTTCCCGGCCACTTTTCCAGAATCTCAGAAATCACGAAATTTCAAAAGGTCGTAGGGTAATCTTCTTATTAGCTATTGAGATTTATTCGGTGTGTTTGGAAAAGGTTTTTGCCTGACTTAAATAATGGCGTTGGAATCATATCGATATCTCTTATAGTTTTCTCGGAAAGTCCACTTGAAAAATCGAAAAAAAAGAGGCAAAGGGTATGGAAAAATGTTCAAAAATCGATGGTCCAACTTTGAAATTCTGCCAAAAATCCAAAAACCATCGGATTTTAATTATAAAAAAAGCATTTTGAAGAGAAAATCATAACGAAGAGATTGAGCGCACACTGGAGTACCAAATCCCAAAGGGAAAAAAGTTACCGATGATTTAGTAAAAAAACATATTTTTCCCAAAAATCCAAAAAAATTTTGGATTTTTAATATTTTTTTTATTGTTCCATTTCGATGTAGTTTTATCCCCTGATCACGAATCCACCATTAGTTTCCCCAAAACCCAAAATTTTCATGAAAAAATCTCAAAAAACCTCTAAAATCAACGTTTTTTCCAGCTTTGTGCAATGCTTTCACGAAATTTCGATGATATTCGTAATCCGCTAAAAAATTTAGATTGGATGACTCAAGAGAGGCAATCTCAAAAAAGAAAATCCTGACGATTCCTCGATCATCGATGCCTCCGCCTGCCCCCCCCCCCCCCTCCCGACCCTCCGTCCGCACATATTGCATCAACATCCATTTTATTCCCCAGGCGGAGGAATCGCAACGATGAGTTCTCGTCGAGCCTTCGAGTTCTCGAACCTCCCGTGCCGCGTGTGCGCAAGCGACGATATTCGCGCGAGTATTATCGTGTTATCGCAATTAATCGTAGCTATAGAAAGGTTAAACGCTGGGGTTAATCGCACTGCGGATGATTGTGATGATAATGACGATGATAAGCGAAACGATATATGTATATATGTGTATATATATATGTAATAAAAGAGAGAAAGAATATATATAAATATATACATATATATAGAGAGAGAAAGAGAGAGAGAAAACGTGTATATATATATATATATCTTTTGGATCTAATCTTGGACTTCGATCAACAGATGGATTCTCTCGATCAGGAGTTTCGAAGAAAGGCTACCGATGAAATAATAAGTTAGCGGTAGTGAGGGTGTTGAATCCATCCTCGAGGAGTTTCGATTCCAACGGGTGTACATACACACACACGTATATATTTAGGTAATATGTATATATATACAGAATACATAGTATATATGTATATATAAAATAAAATAAAAAATCCTTTGTTATATATGCGTATATATAGTAGATATATATATATATATATAGAGAGAGAGAGAGAATTTTAAAAAATTCCGAAATCATAACTTACTAACTACTTAATTTTGACCTGGACTTTACGGAGCTTAATTTGAGTCGAATGACCTCTAGAATGACCCCTTTGAAGAAATAGGTATATAGTTGCGTATATATATTTATGTATCCTTCATATATCGATGGAGGTACAGGGTGACTATAACTATAAATTTTTACTATAATTAATATATGATTATATATTAATATAATAATTATTATAAAATTAATTTCATTAATATACATGTATAATTTTATTTAAAAGAATGAATAAAATTTGTTATGAAAAATAATGAAATATTTAATGAATTGAAATCTTTTTATTTTTAATAATAAAAGAAGATTTAGTAGAAGAAAGAAAAATTAAGGGAAAGAGAGGGAGGGAGAGGGAAAGAGAGAGAGAGAGAGAGAGAGAATGGAAGAGTTGCTGCTGTTGCTGCACCCCCTGGGGAGACGGTAAGCCACCCAAGAAGCAAACTCTCCGATAACTTGTAAGACACATACACAAACTCATATATATATATATGGATATCCATTGAGCTACACCGCTTTTGCCCAGAAGAGCTCCTATTCGAGAGAGTGAGAAGAGACTTGACGGAGTTTCGAGTATTCGGCCCTCTTCTGGCTTTCCTTCTCTGGCTCACTTTCGCAGTCTGTCTCTCTCTTCGTTTCTCTTTTTTGTTTGTTCTCAGCACCACTGAGGACTATCCGACACGCTCGTAAATCGAATCGCACCTCCTTCAGCTTGATAAACTTTTTTTTCAGAAATTTATTTTTAGGCGAGATATTTTCGAAAATGTAATTTTTTAGAGATATTTTTTTCCATAAGTGACATACCTTTTTTAATTTTTGAAAATGTGTCGTCGATAATAGCGGTACAACTGTTTTTTTTTCCTCAGTCTGATCACCCACTGGAGGTACCTACTTTTGGTATTTATTTATTTTTATTTTTTTAATTTCCAGTTTTTAATTTTAATTTTTTTAATTTCCATTTTTTATTTTAATTTTAATGTTTTAATTTCCATTTTTTATTTTAATTTCGATTTTTTAATTTTGATTTTGATTTAAAAAATTTCGATTTTTTAATTTTTTTTTTAATAGAAAAGATTTTTTAAATTTTTTTTTCACCTCGAAAAGAGAGGACAAAAGAGGGAAGGAAAAGGAGAAGGTAAGAGGGCGAAGTGGAGGAAGAAGCTACTGCCTAGTGATAACGAGAACAGCAAACGAATGATTTATAGTGGCGGGTCGCGTTATGCAGTAAAACGTTCCGTTTTAACATCCCGTGTTTGTACATTATACTGTCGAAGGATTTCACGGATGGGAGGGAGCACCAACGGCTCTTGGGAGATCCTGGTCGATCGTTATAAACGCCGTCTCGTAAACACGTCCTTCTCTACCTTGTATGTATAAATACGTACGGGTCACATTGGTTCATACAGGGATATCGATGAATCCTTGTATTTGTGTGCGTAACGAACGTAAGAGAAATGATTCGGAGACATAGTAGTTTTATGCTCCATTATAACAGGGCGTAACTTCGTTGACGTTCCTCCCTCCCCCTTGCTCTGTTTTTCCTTATTAACTTTTTTAAACTCTTTTTTTAATTAATTGTATTATTTTTCATTAATTTAGTATTTTAGTCTTTTTGTATTAATTTAATTTATGTTTTCATTTTATACCATTAATTTTATAAGGTCAATTAATAATTTAACTTAATTTTTTTCAGTCTCGTTTTTTTATTTGTTTAATTAATGATTTTATTTTACTAAATTAATTTTATAATGACCATGAATAAATAACCACAATTTTTTCTCATTTTTTATAAATTTTTCTTCCGTCTCCCTCACTGCTCCTCTTTTTTTAATTAAAAAATAATAATTTAAGTAGTCTTTATATATTTCAATTTTTCAATTTCATTTAATTTCATTATTTTATCTATATATCTCATGAATATTTATTAAGGGCGAGAACTTTGTCACATAAATTGTATATTTAGGTTGGTTTTTTATTATATTTTTTTTAGTTGTTAGAAAAATTGTTTAAATTAATTTCTCTCTTTTTCCACTTTTTTTCTCTCTTTTTTATTTCTGTCTTTTTTTCCTGACATGTGTCTCGTTCTTTCTCTCGACTCTCCAAGTGTATTTAAGAGGGACATAAATCGAGACGATTTTCTTCAGCGTGCACACATACGTATACGATAATTATCTGAGCGCCGAGGCAGCCGCAATAGCGAGTAGGAAACATTAACTGTTCGCATATAAAATGCGTAACTGGACCAAGGATCACGGATCCACGGATCCTGGAAAATTAATAAAACTGTCCTTCGTGCTGGCGCGGTCGCGACTCATTCGTAATCAGAGTCAAGATGCCAATCCGCGATCACCGCACCGAGGAATGCCCGGCTATTTTCACGCTCAAGTTATATACGAGTAATACGAATAATATATACGGTGATACAATTTATTATCATTTATTGATTTTATTATTTTATTTATTTTATCTTATAATGATTATGTTATTTTATATGATAATAATTTTATCTGGTTTGATAATGATTGTTTTATCATTATCAATATTTTTATTTATTTTAGGTTTTTAATTAATGTATTAATTTTTGTTTTATGTCAATTAATGAAGTTTATGCGTTCGTCAAATTAATTTAATTGAAAGTGTTTATTTTCTTAAGATACCATTTTATTTTAAAAATAAATAAATAAATATATTAGTAAATATAGCAAATCAAAATTATAAATAAATCAAATAAATAACAAAAAATGTTTATTTTCATAAAATAAATATTTACTTTGAACGTATATTTTAAACGTTTACTTAAAAATAAAGAATATCTCTTTTTATTCAATTCGTTTTATCGAAGATGAAAAATACTTTCGTGCAGATATTTTTTTGTTTTCTTTACATTCATAATGGATCAATATTTTTGCAGAGAAAAAAATAATTGATTTTCTATTTTATGAAATCGCCCACAATATTTTTTTTTGTAATCAGTGAGTCAGGATTTTTCGATTCGAACCTTCGGTTAATATTTAAAAAAAAAAAAGATTTTTTTTCAAAAACCGCTCGGTCTAATCGTTTTCTCCCAATGTAAATTCACATACACTCGATAATTACACTTTTAACAGTGTAACGTGCATTTAGACCGATAATTTCACAATGTTTCGCAGAGCGTGCAATTTTGCGTACTAGACTGGCATTTCGCCTCGGATTCTGCGACTCTAATGTTCAAGAATTCCTCGTCCAACCTATCGTTAACTTCTCCAAATAACCGCAAGGATCTGGGTCGTTTTCTTGCTTCGAAAAAAAGTGGAAAAAAAAATTCAAACAAAATGAGGGGGGAAAAAAATCTCAAGTACGAGAAAACGAGAGAAAAAAAAATGAAAAGTGGGAAATAATGTCATGGTAGTGAGAGTAGAACGCGAGTCAGCGGCGGACAGGTGTTGCAGCGAAGAAAGATCGGGAGAAACGCCGGGGTAGAGTTGAGGACAAAAAATTTCTCAATGTGTCTATTTTGTGGTAGCGATTCGCGGTATCTCCTATGCTTGCGTTTTTTTCTCATTTTTATTTTGCTTTTTGTTCATTTTTTTATTATTTTTTTATTGCTATTATTATTAACGGCAGCGAAGAAATAGTAGTTTTTTTAAATTAGGTTTGGGTGAATGTGAGGGCGAGAAGATCGTTGTGGAGGTGAAAATATTGGTCATGATCGATAATGATGAAGGGAGAGAGAGAGAGAGCGAGAATGAATTAATGAAATAATGAATGAATGTATGAATGAATGAATGAATGTATGAATGAATGAATGAATGAATGAATGAATGGATGGATGAATGAATGAATAAATTAATGGATGAATGAATGAATAAAGTAATGGATGAATGAATGAATAAATGAATGAATGAATGAATGAGTGAATAAATGAATGAATGAGTGAATAAATGAATGAAAGAATGAATAAATGAATGAAAGAATGAATAAATGAATAAATGAATGCGTGAATGAATTTACAATAATCCTATTAATCCTAAAGACATAATATAAAAATAATAAAATAACAATATAATGTGCATCATTTTATTAATGATTGTTACGAAACTTATATTAGCATATATTATAAGGCACTCACAAAACAATAGGAGGCGAAATGATTGGAGTTCTGTCGCAATCGTTCTATCGAAGTGTATTCTCCGCTTGTGCCGCGAAGGAATCTTTGCGGGGTCTGCCCTCTCTCTCTCTCTTTCTCTCGAGGATTGGGCAATACGCTGGCGATCGCCGTTGCACGCGCATGAAGCCCAGCAATTATCGATTTTCCCATTCCGTTTCTCGCCAGGTTGAGATCTCTTCTCGGCCCGTTCAATTTTATTTTTTTGCGTCGTGAGAGACCCGGCGTGGATGAGAAAGAGAGAGAGAGAGAGAAAGAAATCAAAGAGGGAGAAAGAGAGAAACCAAAAAGAGAGAGAAAGAAAAAAACCAAAGAGAGAGAGAGAGAAAGAGAAAAACTCAAGAGAGAGAGAGAGAGAAAGAGAGAGAGAGAAAGAGAGAGAGAGATGCAAAGAAACGAAGAGAGACCGCGAAGATTCGGGAGCTTCGAGCTCAGTCTTAAAAGCAGCGGGAGTTATATTTCACGATGCCACAGGCTGTGAGAGATTGAATCGAGAGACAGAGAACCGAGGGTATAGTCGAGATCCAATTTGTATGGCTGCTGACGATCTCGCATAGTAAATTCGTCCTTTTTTTTCTATCTTCCTCTTCTTCTTCTCCATCGTCTTTTTCTTGCTCGCGCGGTCAACGATCTCCCCTCTCTGTATGGGGAAACGACATTTGGAGCCAGCTGTGATAACGCTCATTTTTGCCTCCGTCATGGACCGTACTTGAACGTTTTTTTTTTTTTCTGCTTTTTTGTTATCGAATCGTTGATCCAGGCCACGGGACAGTCCCCGAAGTAACCTCGGTTCGAATGTCATTACGAGGATGCGAAGTCCATGTTATGTTTACTACGAGGACATAAAACGTCCTCGAAGTAACCAGTCACGACTCGGTCAGACCAGTCTCATTCCCTGGATTCGCCTGATCCTCGCGTGCGAAATTCTAGCACCCTCCTGCTGCTACTCGAAGGCCACTATTTCTTGGCAATTAATCAACGATAATTGCCCATGGAGAGAGAGAGAGAGAGAAAGAGAGGATTGATAGATCGAGGATAAAAATTATCGTCCAGTGTGTAAGACAGTGAATCGAAACATTTTACATCAGCTTTTTTTTCTCCAGTAATCAATTTCCAGATGAAATGACCAATTATTTGTAATTTTTCTGTCTTTTTTTTTATTCGTAACAATTCTCGATAAGTGATAATAGCAGACAATAGTATGGAAGATAATAAAATGGATCAGCTTCTTCTTTTTTTTTTTTTTTGAAAAAATATTTTCACTTTCGATATGAATTTTGTTTACGAAAATATAATAATTGTGAATAAGTAATATAATTAATTATGGAAAGGTAAAAATATTTTCTTTCGTGAATAAAAATGTTCTTATATTTATTAGGAATATTATGTATTTGATATTTTTCAATAATTATAGAAAAATATAAATATATATAAAATAATATTTTTTACAAATACTTTTTTTAGATTGTAATAATTATAATAACAATACCACAAAATAATAATAATAATAGTAATAGAATCGTTAACTTGAAAAATTGTTGCCCATCTTTTTGTTTTTAAGAACACGAATACAAAGTGATATCGTATTTATCTCTATATCGAAAAATCGTCCGCCTCTTTGATTCAGTCGAGTTCCTTTTAGCGAGTGAAAATATCGTGATCCTGACGAGTGCAGCTGCTGCTCCCGTTTTGCTTTGAGAGTTATGTCTATATATATATTGTTTTTACGTGGGTGGTTAGAAAATGGTCCTCTGTGGTCGGTGTACAGGACATGTGTGTATTACATTTGTATGTAACATATGCATATCTTTGGATACGACAGGTCCAGCAAAAGATGTAGGCTGGACGGCTTTTCTCTCTTTTTTTCTCTCTTTCTCGTTCTCTCGAGAAATGCGTTCGATATTCTCCTTATTTGTGACTCTTCATTGGCCAATTTGTGGACGTGATCGTCCTCAAGTTTATTAAAAATAAATAAAACATTATTAATGATGGCAACGAAATTGGAAATAGAAATGACAATAAAAATGATGTCATCAATATAACAAAATCTTCGATAATAAAACCAATAAAAATGAAAGTGGAATAATCATTATAATAATCATTAATTTTTGTTTATACGAATTTATAAAAATAAAATTATTATTTATTTTTAAAATAGTAATAATAATTTATTTTTATTTATACAAATTTATACAAATAAAATGTGTAGTATTTATTTAAAAAAATAGTAATAATAATTTATTTTTATTTATACAAATTTATGAAAATAAAAAAGAAATTACTTTTTTTTTTAATAAGAAAGAAACCGCTTCTCTCGAGGGAAATAGTTCGAAGGTTCGATACTCTAGAACAACTTCTCTCGCTTTTGTACACGCGGCCATGAAAAGTACAGGGAATTACCCTGCTGGAAGTGTTTCGCCTCGATATATACATCGGGGAATGTTGATGGCTCAATAACATCGAGAGCGTAACGGAAATCGTACTTGCGACGATCCGCATCCCCATTTGGTCTCTTGCCCAGTCATCAGGGACAAAGCGAGTGGATAAAGAAGGTACGTTGTCAGACACACTTCTCATTCTCACTGCGCGAACACCAGGGAATTATTTCCAAAAAAGAAAATTGGAAAATGAGTTCGAAATGTTGGAAAAAATATTGGAGGAAAAGAACGAGAAATTTTTTTGGAAACGCGAATTCGAAAAATCGCGAAAAAAGAGGATTGGGGGATAAATAATTATAATGGAAATTGGATGAGCTTTTAAAATTAATATGGATTCTTTAACGTGTGATTTTTATTTGAGGTTTTTAGATTAGAGTGCATTTTTTTCAGCTGGAATTTTGGGACGATTTTGATAATTGAGTTGAAATGATTTTTGGAAATCTCATGTTTGAAAAGCTGATACGATTTAAAATAAAAAAGAATATTTAAAAAACAAAGCCAAACAATATTCCACATATATAAAAGAAATATTAAACAATATATCAATATTAATAATAATTGTTCTCAAAACGAAAGAAATTCGAGATCGAAAAATGTTGAAAAATTGGAAATGGTTGACGAACGACCATACCCGGAAAATAAATAAGCAATAAAAAAAATGAGTGTTTTCAACGGTTTCGCAAAGCATTCCATAAATTTGGGGGAAAAAAATGAGCAAAAATGATTTCGCGGAAAGAAGATATTTCTTTGTGCGCTGAAGATCGGTACTCAACGTCGAGAACTTGCCTCGTAAATATTTTATGAATTTTCACAGTCCGGAAAACGACAGATGGCGTTCGAAATGACCGCGAATATAACTCGAAGACGTTACGACCAATTTTTTTTCTCGCGCTCCTCACGTGCCTCCGCCGGCAAAATAAATTCCACTTTTCTTCCCTTTCGATACTAGAAAGTACTCGAATTACGCGAAACTCCAAAACATAAAAAAGCTTCCACAAAATTCTATAAAATAAAAATTAAAATGGCACTAAAAACAAGAGAAATCTAATTATAGTGAAACGAGATTGTTTATAAAATAAAATAAATATATATTATAAAACATTACAATATATAGTGATAAATTATTCTATTATATAATATATTTTTCACAATATATTTAATTAATAAATATATATATTTATTCCTTGAGTAGAAGAATAAATAAATATATATTTATTTTATTATATTCTATTACACGCGAACAAACCCAAACAAAATAATGAATATTTATACCCTATATTTTCCAATATTTGTATTAATTATAGCCGAGTAACGTGTGAGAGAAAAAAAAATTTCTCTATTTGAAGTAATGCAGACTAAATTCGTGTTCGTATATCCATTGAATAATTGTATCTAATGATCGATGCTGCAAGAAGAAATCTTGGGTACTTTTCATTGCAAAATGTCGTTGGATACGCCCATCTGACTTTTAATGCGCTGTATATATGTATACAGACATTTGTGACCATATAAATATATATATAAATATATATATCTATATATTTGCATTTCTGCAATAATCGTAAAGTCTCGGCTCGAACGAGGAGCGAGAAGAAGTTTCAGCAAAGACGGAAAATAGCTCGCCGGAATTATTACGCGAATTATATATCCGTAAGTCGTGGCGATGATTTTTCTATACATATATATATATATATTTAAATATATATAAAAACATTCGAGATGTAATAAGCACGCTCCACATTTTCCTTCGTTTCTCGCGTCAATTTCGCAGCATTTTTTCTCGAAGAAAAAGTGAAAAAAATATCGAACAAAAAGAAAATTGAAAAAAAAATAGAAAAAATTTTTTATGGCGATCGAGAGGATGAAAAAGGAGAAAAACGAGACTCACCGAGCGAGACGAGGATGAAGATGATCGTGATGATGAAAACGACGGAATTTCGAGTTGCGAGAAAAAAATAAAAATCTTCCAGTCGCGGAGGGTTGATTTCGTTGCACCGGAAGAGAAGCGGGTGTCGTGCCAGCAAACGAGAACGTGGAGAACTTGCCTTCTAGACACGCATCGAAGTCACCGTCCTACCCGCCAGTCGCGTGGATCACTATCTCTCTTTTCTCTCTCTGTCTCTCTCTCGATTTCTTCTTTTGCTATTTGCGTCTTTTGTAGTAATAAATAATTGTTTATACGTTTTTTGATTTTTTTGTTGGGTCTTCGTTAGCATTTTCAGTGATAAACATTTTCGTCAGATTTTTTCTTTCTCTCTCTCTCTCTCTCTCTCTTGGTTTTTTTTAACTGATCGCTGAATATTTATTTGGTGAATAAATAATTATTATTTCATTTGAAAATTTGAAGTAGATTTTTCTTTGCATTCTCGATTTATAGAATTCTGTGTGATTTTTTTGCTTTTTTCAGTTGTCTTTTTATTTCAGACCATTTTTTTTATTGTATTTGGTTTGACTTTTATTTTTTTGTTTTTTTCTTATCATGTTGCAGATTTTGGTCCTCGAGGATGAATAATCCTGATCCAATTTAATCTCCTCACTCTCTTTTTTTTCTCTCTCTTTTGTAACACACACATACACACAGTTTTGTTCTTTCTTCCCTTTTCACTTTTGCTTGTTCACAAAGAATTTTGATCTTGCAGCACAAAATGAGTTCTCTCTTTTCGTCTCCCTCTGCCTCTCTTTCTCACACTCCTTTTTGCAGTCTTTGTAATTCACAGTTGTAAATTTTTGCAATCTTCGCAGTTGTAAATTTTTTTTTTGGCACGATTTTTCGTAATTGTAACACGGCGTGTTTTCGATTTCGCGCCCGCGCAATTGCGTATACTCGGTCGACGTGTGACTCGACGTTTCAATGAACGCTTAAGCGCCGGGTCACGATTGGCTTGTCATTTCGGTGAAACGAAAGTGAAAAGGGCCTCGAAATTAATGTGCCATTAAAAATGAATACGCAATAAAAACAGTTTCAAAAAGAAAATTAATTTCCCAAAAAAGTTAGATTTTGGATAATCCCCTTAAAATAACGATTATAAATCGTGAAAAATCCGAATTGGGGGTGAAAATCCATCAGGATGGACGAAAAGTGATAATATGAGTTTCGAACACATTCATGATTTTTAATAAACGATTAATAATTAATAATCAAATATTAAAGTTTTTTATTATTAGAGAAATTTAAAAAATCTACCGATCTTTCGATCGTCCATTGGAAACCGATTTCCAACGTAAACCCAAACCGGAAGACAAATAAAAATCGTGAAAAAATCGCTTTTCAAAAATTACGATCATTATTATTATCGAAGATCGGTAATTTTGAATCGGGGCCATTTTGAAAAAATCCTGCGACCAAATCGCGATCCTGGATAAATCCTGAACGGAGATCGTTCGTTGTTGTCCTTTGATCGATAGGTTCATCTTCGAGGGTGGTTTCCATACCGATCGTCTTGGCTCGCCGATCGGCGATCGTTGTGTACATCATCGATTTTTCCACTGCTCGTGAATCGCGAACGAATAAAAACGATGACGATGAATTCGATAGTGTAAAAATCGCGCACCAATCAATCACACTTGTTCAAGATGGAGGCGTCCTCAACGATATTCGACGATCGCGATTACCGATCGCAAACCGGAAATGATATAAAATCGTCTCAGCGATATAATCGACAAACGATTTCTCGATTTCTACCGATCGAGGTTACCGATTTTTCGGGGTTTTCGGTGCCGATTTTTTTACCGATCTTTACCGATCTTTGCCGATTTTTGCCGATTTTCATATTTCTCGGGTTCCCAGCGTGGTTTTACCGATTTCCAAGCTGTTTGGGTTTCGATTTTCGTTCACCTCCACCCTCCCCCCTCACCCAATGTATATTTATTTTAAATCCCCCGCGAAGTGACCTTGCCTCGGAGCCGACCACCTCCTCGTAGGGACAGCGGCGAACGACTGAAGCGACCGACCGTACGAGATCGGCGGGAGCGATCCTATGTGTGTGCTTGTGTTCCTGTATATCCTCGTGTACCTCAATCTCGTTGTGAGAGCGTGTGTGTATGTGTGTGCGCGCGAGCGCGCGATCGCGAGGGAACGAGTGCGCCGCTCGTTCGCGAGGGGCCTCACCGCGGTCCTCTCGCGCGCGGGCTTCTCCTGCGGGCCCGCGCGCACAGCCTTCTCCTTACACGTTTTGCCTCTGCATCGGGACGGCCCGAGAGAGAGAGAGAGAGAGAGAGAGAGAGAGAGGAAGAACCAACGGGGCGAAAACCTGCATCGCATGCACCGCGCGCAATATTCAACATCCTTCCGTGATAGCCGAGGAAGAAAGTCTCTCTCTCTCTCTCTCTCTCTCTCTTTTTTTTTCTCTCTCTCTTTATTTGGTTCATATTGTGTTTTTTCGTTTTTCTCCATTTTTAGTATTTTTTTTTATTTTGCGTTTTTTTGTTCGTTGGATTATTATTTTGTTAAATGTTTATATTTTTTTTTGTTATAATTTTTGCTTTTCACTAGTTGCCGGAAAGTTTTTCTACTGAGGCATTTATTTCATTTCTACCGAGGCAACATTTATCATCATTATCATCATCTGTGTATTTGGTTTATATTCCGTTTTTTTAAAATTTTTTTTTGCGTTTTTTCGTAATTATTGAAATTAAATTTCAATTATTCAATTATTAAAATTCAATTTCAATTGTTCAATTACTTTATTAATGGAAGTAAAAATTCAATTACTTAGTTATTCAAATTAAATTTCAATTGTTCAATAATTTTATTAATCAAAGTACAATATCAATTATTCAATTATTCAATTAAAATTGAAATTATTCAATTATTCAAGGTGAAAACTGTATTCATTCGAACACAAGCCCAAACGAAAAGTAAAAAGATCGAAAATGAAAAATCAAATGGATAATCGAAAAATAGAAGAAACCGAATATAAAATAGAGCAAGAGAGAGAAAGAGAGAGAGAGAGAGAGGAAAAGTCGCGAAGGACGAGGACGACCTGTAAGGGCCGACGGCTGACTACCGGTGGGGTCACGATCCCTGCCCGGACCGATCGAGGAGCTGCTGCAGCATCCAGCAGCAAAGAGGTCCTCTCTCTCTCTTCCACTCTCTGTTTTTTCTCCCCCTTCGCTCTCATCTTCGTACTCTTTTTTAGCCCTTTTCTTTATCGCGTTTTCCCTCTCCCCGTAGTCGGAGATGTTGCTCTCCGACACACGCTGCGGACTCATCGTCCGCGTGCGCAAGCCGAGAGACCAGTTTGGCGCCCAGGGGCCCTGTAGTCGGGGCCCGCGACCCCGAGTATAATAAGGTGCGTAGAGGGGTCTTGTCTGACCCTCTCTCCCTCTCTCTCTCTTTTTTTTTTAGACCCCATTCCTGATTTCATATTGTTTGAATAAATTCTTATTTATTAAAACTATTTTTTATTATATTATATCAGTATTTTTCAGTATTTTGTGTTATTTCAGTTTTTAATTGTTTATTTATTTTCTAGGTTATTTTTAAGTTATTTTTGGTTATTTTGTTTTTTAGTCATTCATTTATTTTCAAGTTTAGTTTAAGTCACGAATAGTTCTAATTTTTTTCGCGTTCTTGGTCAAGTTGGTTATTGCAGCGTTTATTGATATTTTGTTGGATTATTATTTTGTTATTATTTTTAAATATTTTAAAGTTATATTGAATTTTCCTATATCATATATATTTATATTTAATTACATTCTCCACCTATTCATTTTCTACTTTTCATTTCCTATTCTCCCTTTAATTACATAAAAAAATTAAATATTAATTTTTATTATTAAACCCATTGTTCAAATTATTTTTACAATTGATTTTTATCAATTTAACTATATATTCCCCAATTAATTTGTATCGATTTACCTATATTTATGCCATCCATTCCTATTTGTTTATTTAACAAAATATTATAACCTAAATTCTCAAACTTTATTTTTTCCTTCAATTTAATTATTAAATATTTTTTAATCTCTTTCAATCTTTACGACTCGAATCGTGGACACATGCCATTTCATTTTGACAAGGGGTTGGGCGTGCACGTTTCGAGAGGGTGGACGCCCGAGATCGGGTAAATCTGATTTTAAGCCTCGGGTATATAAAACACGTGTGCCTGGTGACTAACATCGTTAGATGGTACGGGAGTCCCTCTCCGTGACACAAGTATCCCCCCTTCGTTTTATCGTTTCCCCCTCCCCCCTCCTCCTCTTTTATAGTGCGATTCCGATGGGGCACGTTTGGGCCAACCTCTCGACTACCGACTTCAACCAATCACCTAACGTATCTCTCTAACGTGTGGACGCTCTAATCCGAGAACCACGAGCCTCAAAGACGGAACACTCGGCAGGGGGGCAGGCGTTCTATAAGTACCGCCACATAAATTGCGTGCGTACGTAACCTCTGGAAATAATAGGTACGCTGGCACGTGTTAATCAAACGGGCAATCGTACCTATTCGTTCGAAAGGTTTCGAAGGGTTTCGAAAAGGGAAGGGTCTTTTAGGGTTGTCACAGTGGACCGCCCTTATTCCCCCCTCTCTCTCGACACCCTTCAAACACCCAAAAAGCTCCCGTATGACTCAGAGAAATAAAAGACAAAAAATAACATTTCCCAGCCCATTGAAAACAAGAAATCCAAAGCGATTTTCAATATTTTTTTCCCGCGAAACGGTTCGCTCGGGGAAACTGAAATTTTTCACAGACTTTATGAGTACCCTTGATACACTCGGGGATTTTTTTCGTTGGAAAATATTTGTAAACTACCGAGTTATGGATTTTTAAACACACAACCGTAACGTCTGCTAATCTGGTTCGTCAACTTTATCGAGCGATTGCTCCTGGATAAAGGAAAATAAAAAAAAGGTTAGTTATTATTATGAATTTTACGTGTGATAGTAATTTTTTGAGAAATTTTGGAAAATGAGGGATCAGCGGAAAATGTGTAAACAAAAGTTTAAATTTCGTTCTTGAAATAAATTTCACCTACTCGTTATAAAAAAATAAATCAACGATTAAAAAAATCCCTCGATAATGTCTTAGGACCCAATATTAAAAGTACTCCCTTTAAATGTTTATTTTCTTAATTTTTCTTTTTTTTTTCATTACATTTTTATCGTCGCGAAATTTTGTTTAACGAAACGGTCGTTTTTTCATTGAAGAAATCACCTAAATTATCTTCCACTACCCCTACTCCAGTCTTCATTTTTTTTATCCTTCTTTCATCCTTTCTCATCATTTTTATCCGGATTTCTCGGTCTTTTGCAGCGGGAAAGGCGATTTTGTATCCCGATTAGAATAACCAGTTTTACATAGGCGCACATAAGTACGCCCCCGAGAAAATATGGTCCAACGAAATATCCTTATATTCGCATAAATAAATTAATGTATATATATATATATATATATATATTATTTTCGAATATCGAAGGCGTTGAGATTGTTGGCAAAATGGGGATCGTTGCAATAACAGATACAGGTACCAATTCATTAGCCGGAGTTGCAATTTCATCGGGACACTTCGCACTCTTGGGCTCTACGGGCGCACGCGGCGCATATAATTGTAATTTACGTTATCGTTTCGCGCCAGATAAATTCATTAAGAGTAACGGCCCGACGTCGGGTTTCCGAGCGATTAAATCCCTGCACTTTCCTATTATTTTAATAACCATTATTATCATTAATAATAAAAATAATAATTGAAAAAATGAAAATAAAAATAATAATGGCAATAATGACTGATAAAAATATGACAACCGCTACTAAAATGATAATGCAGCGACTAGTAAAAAAAATTCAAATGCAAAAATATAAATTAATAGTAGAAATAACTCTTTCGCTTTAAAAATCTTTTTTGCCCAAAAAAAAGATCGTTCCCTCACTCTCATTTTATTATTATTATTATTATCACAATTATTATATTATTCTATATTATTATTATTGTTATTATAATCTTTTTTAAAATTTATATTCCTTTGTCACGTATCTGATTTTACATTTTTGTGTTTGTATAATTTCTTCGATTTATTATTTTCTATTTTTTTAAAATTTTTTTGCTGTCTCTTTATATAATCCAAAAAAAGCCAACCACTAGAATATAATAAAATACATTTATCATCATCATTATCATCATCATCGTCTCTCTTACTAAAAGTCTTCGAAGGATTAAGGGCTTATCGACTCCGGACCCCCAGTTTTCAAAATCCATCTTTTTCGTCCATCAAACTTCGACGATCATTTCGTGGACTAAAAAAAAAAAAATTGATGCACGAAACATAAAGCCACGAGGCATTGAACCAACTCGAATTCCGTCGTGACCAGCAATGACGATTCGTCCCATTTGCGTGACGAATCGTCCGTCATCCTTTCGTGGATTGACAACCGGATCCAGTTGGGAAACGATGAATATTTTCGATTCGAATTATAAGAGGGGAATCGAAGGGGGGAAAGGGAGGGGGAAGGGAAAAAAATTCAAGTGAATCCATATCGAATCACGTGTACCCGAGGCGACACACGTGATCACACGAATCGATTTCCTCCGTCGATTGAGTCAATATTCTTGAGTCCGTTCGGAGCTCGCGGCCAGAATGGGCTTATACGGAGGATAGGAAAAATCACCGGGCTCCGGACAACTGACAGAGACTAAGCTTCCGACGCGTATACACATATTCGATTCTTGCATGAAGTCGATTGGAGAAAAAAATAAAAAATATAAAAAAAATAAAAAATAAACGAAACGATCACCATTGAGCTCGATAGCAGTGGGGTAACGTATCTATTTCGATGTCCATTATATCTCTATCTCTTCATCTCTTGGTACCGGTTCGTCGATGTTGAGAGAGAGAGATGGGGAGAGGAAGAGAGAGAGTGAAAGTGCTTTTGACAATAAATATCGTCTGTACTGAATTAAAAAGGAAAGAGAGAAAAAAGTTATTAGGGAGGGATATAATAAAATAATTAAGAAAAAATGCAGGGATAAAGTGGTGATAGAATTTGGAAAAAGAAATGATTGTTTATTGAAATGAGAATAAGGAAAATTAGTTGGAGAAATAAGTATAGAATAATTAGTAAGAGATATGAGAATAAATGAATTAGCAAGGGAAATGAAAAAAAAAAATACTAAATGAAATAAGAACGAAGAATTATTAAGAGAAATTACGAAAAAAATAATCAGTAAAGAACCATCAATGAGAAATATTAGAAAACAAATAATCAATAAAATAAATTAATAAAAATAGAAGCAAGCATATTAAATAATAATTAAGACAAATTAATATAACAATAAAATCAAGGATAATAAATAATCAGTAAGCAAATAAATAATCTGTAATTAATAATTAATAAATAAAAAACTACTCCTGTTTTTGAAAAGCATCCGATTTTTGTTTTTGTATATATGTATGTATAAATAATCAGAAATCCAAATGAATAAAAATAAAAGCAAGCACAACAAATAATAATCACTCCAAATTAATAAAAATTAAATCGAGGATAATAAATAATCAATAAGCCTATAAATAATCAGTAAATCGAGCACAATAAATAATAATTAATCTAAAGTTTTTTAAACAAAAGCGAGTACTTTAATAATTAAATTTTTAAAAAGTACTTAGGTACTTTTGTTTTTGAAAAGCATTCGATTTTTGTTTTTGCCGTTCGAATTTGTACGAGCTTGTACCCGAGTCCGGTCGAATGCTGGATGTCGTTGGATTGCACACCCACGCTGTCCCCACTTTTGTCCGATCTCGGTGGTTATGCGTTCGTTGCATCCGACACGCCAGAATTTATTGTTTCGTGTTGAATATGCGATTGCGTTCTCGTCGTGTTACGTCTTACGTACCTTTGTACGTGTACGTTGTCTGGAATGGAAATTTTCATTCGAGCATACGCTCATACGAATTTATATGTATTAATGTTGCACACGTGTTTGGTACACGTTGAGTGGTCGTCGAAGCGTTACGTTTGAAGAAAAAAAAAAAAATAAAGAAATTATATACAGGATGAATACAAGCTTAATTAATAATCTAGGCATTAATATACCGACTCACGTATACACGTTTCCACACAAACACACTTTTACTTTTATTACGATTTTTTATCCGTGTGGGTGTACACGTGTGCCTCGGCAAACGTAATTAATACGATGAAGAGCAACTTCAACTTGTACTTTACTAATAATCGCGTGCAGAAGAATTTTTTTTTTACAGGAAAGGAGACTGAAAAATTAATGATTTATTAGTGGGAGGACCCCGTCAGTTTTTATTACCATCATTCGTAATCAGCTACATTTGTTCAATAATTTGTCTCATTTTTCATTCATGGAAGTCGTGGGTGTATATATATATATTTTTTAAATATTTATTTATAACAAATATAAAACCGTGTCTTAAATAATTCACGTTTTTAAAGTTCAATTTTTGAAAAAATGCTCTAGCGAGAAATAAAATTAATATAAATATTACGTTGTTTTTCAAATTCGTTTATTTTATAATCCAATTTTTCATAAATTATTATACTCTCGTGTTAATTATAATTTTTATATTATTCATGGTTGAAAATATAATAAATATATACAATAAAATATTATGGTATAATATATTTCGCATTATCATGTTTCATCAACGAAACAAATGGATTAAACGAAAAAAAAATTTTTAATCAGAACACGTAAAAGAGAATTAAAAAATCTTAAAATTATAAAAACTAACAAAAGCCCACTTTTACAAAGAAATAAAAATTCACAAATTTTATTAAAAAAATGAATTACTATAATTATTTTCATTTTACAGAAAATCTCATTTTTCAATGGCTTTGATAACGACCAATAATTTAAACGTATAAATTATATTAAATAATAGTTTTTTATATTTAAGCTTTAATAATTAAAAAAAATTGTGATGGGCAATTAATTATATAGGCGTGCGTGGGTATATAAGAATTTTGCATCAATTCGCAGATTTGCCTCTTTTCGTTTAATCTTACTCCTCCGTCGGTCGCGTCCCCCGTTGAGATGTCATTCGACGGTGGCTGCTTGACCGGTCCAGATAGCCTAGCAAATCGTACGCGAGCCTCGAAGAAGTTGTACGCACCGTGGGAAGTAATCGCTCTCGGTCTCTTCTTCTTTCACTCCATCTCCAGTCTATGGCGAAACTGTAGTAGGTAAAATCAATAATCGATCGTCCTGATAGGGCCGGAAGTAAAAGTTCAAGAATTTTTACTAACAATTGAAAACAAAAATGAGTACAATGAATTTTCAAAAAAAATTCTATAAAACGAGAAAATCAGGAAAAATTATAATTCATTTTTAATAGAAGGGAAATAAAAAAATAATAATTTTGCACACTATAAAATTGAACCGCAATAAAAAACTAATCAAAATAAAATAAACTCAATTCCAAAAAAAATAATGCAATAAAAAAACACTAATAAGCAATTCTTTTTGAAGTAATCAATTTTAAAAAACCATCGAATAAATCAGAATTCGAAATCTTAAAATAGAGGGGACGAGTTGTCTCGTCATTTGAAACCCAAACAAAAAGGTATTATTTTCCAATTATCAAAAATAAAACCAACTAATAATAATGAAAATACAAAAATCCATTTCCATTCTATCTACGAAATAATCCAAAATTCATTGCAAAAAAAAAAACAAAAATAAAAGAAAAACAACCGAATAATCGAAGACATGGGAGATCGAAAAAGTTTCGGTTTCCTTCAACGGGAATTGCCCCACGGATATTCTACACTTGGTAAAGGGTGGCTGGAAATAAAAATGAGAGGAATACCGGTCTCGATCTTTCTCTCCTCTTGCATGGGTTTCATCTTCGCTGGGGGTCCCTCTCGTATTTTCGCGCTCGTAATAACCGTGTCTGTCTCCACTTTGATCGCGTTAGGTGCATGGGAAAGTGGTGGATTTTTCAAGAGCTGGATCCGAGCTCGCACCTGGTCCGGCACCTTCTCGCCTTTCTCTCTCTCTCTCTCTCTCGTTCTCTCCTCATCTTAGCTCCATGCAAATGAGTCGTGGATACTTTCGTACTGAGGTCGGACCTCCTTTTGCTGCAAGGACCACTCGATTTATTGGCTTTGGTACGCCGCGATGCTGTCACCTTGGAGGACCATAGCCAGTTCCATTACGATTCTGCTTGCTCTCTTTTCCCTCGAAGAGGATGGCGGGACGTGATCAGAATTATTGGGGGAGGGGAGGGGGAGAGCAAATTTTTATTAATTTATTTAGCACTCATTTACGATTTTTCAAAATTAGTTATCAATTTTCTCACTTTTTATTTAGCATAAATTTTCCCTTTTATTTAAATGTATTTTTGTAATAAAAAAATTATTAGAAGAAAATTGAGCATGTCTTTCAATATTTTCTTCGATTTATTTTTATTTTTGAGATAAAATATATCCAAAATTGGGGAAGAGTGGGTGCGAGAGGAAATTTTTATTAATTTATTTGGCACTCCTTCACGATTTTGTTTATTCATTTATGAATTTTCTCATTTTTCATTTAGTATGAATATTCTCTTTTTTAAATGTATTTTTGTAATAAAAAATACGTGAACAAATCATGGCAAAAACTCGAGCTTTTCTTTTGGATTTTCATATTTTTTTTCATTTTTTATGTAATTATATTATTAAATTTATTTTCGGTAAATAAAAATCGCAATTGAGATATTTCTCTCCTACTTTGTATTTTTCCCTTCGTCGTTTTTCTTTTTCGTTTTCCTTTTTTTCGTTTTTCTTTTTTCTTTCTTTCTCCTTCGCGCCTTCACTGGGCTCCCTTCTGTCCATTCGAAGAAACGTAACGGGCAGAAAAGCGAATCGGTAGCATCCGCGACAGGAGAGTCCTCGATATGGCAGCACCTCTCTCTCTCTCTCCTCCTCCTCCTCTTGATCCTCCCATACTTCTTATTTGCCTCTCTCGTCGTGGCCGGTCACGACAACGAGGGCTCGGGCCCTTTCCGTGCCTTTAGCGTTAAACGTACGCGCCCATAATTTATGGGGTGCGAGACGCGACATTCGCAACCGGGCATCATGCCTTTTGCCGGCGAGCTGTCGATTTCTCTCTTTCTCTCCTCTTCCTTCTTCCATTCTAGACGTTTCTTCGATCCCTCGTTCCTTCCGTCTCTTTTTATTCGTTTCCCCCTACCGGACTTGTCTTCGGACGCAATTTCCGGCCACGAAGTGTTCGTTTAGTCCTTAAAATATTGATTTAGTCCTTAAAGCATCGATTTAGTCCTTGAAATATCGATTTAGTCCTCAAAGTATCGATTCAGTCCTCAAACTGTCCATTAGGCTTGAAACGAAACTATTTGGTCCTAAAACTATCGATTTACTCCTCAAAGAATCCCCTAGGCTTGAAACCATATTATTTGATCCTCAAACGATCAATCTAGTCCTCAAACTATCCATTAGGTTTGAAACGAAACTCTTTGGTCCTCAAACTATCGATTTAGTACTCAAAAAATCCACTAGGGAAGAAACGACACTATTTGGTCCTCGAACTATCGATTCAGTCCTCAAAGAATCCACTAGGCTTGAAATGAAACTATTTAGTCTTCAAACTATCGATTTAGTCCTCAAAGAATCCCCTAGGCTTGAAACGATATTATTCGGTCCTCAAACTATCGATTCAGTCCTCAAAGAATCCACTAGACTTGAACTCATCAATTCAGTCTTCAAAGTATCCATTTCCCGAAGAGGAAAAAAAATCGAGATCGGGATCGTCCGGGGGGCAAAAGAGGCAAGACGTCTGAACTCTGAATGGCGAAGGTTGAAAGCTAGGGTTCCACAAGGGGATGCAAAACAAACACGCAATCCCTTTGCACACGAATTTTCTCCCATTCTCAATTTTATTTTTTTTTTCATCTTATTCATATTGGAACATTACACCCTGAAAGGGAGAACCGTACGTGTGTACATTAAGGGGTATTAGAGTTACACGACTGTAAAACGTAACCAGTTTTCTTGGGTGGTGCGAGAGATTTAAATCGAGTGGTATCCACGAGATACGAAAGAACACCGAGAGGGAGAGAAAGAGACTTTGTCCTATCCATCATAGAATGGACCTTTGGCTCTCGCCAGCCCGTAAGCGTTGACAATGCCAGATGTTCTTTGCTGGAGGTCCAGAGGGGTGATCTGTCTGTCGAATTCGTAATATATATATATATATATTAGAAATTTTATTCGAATTTATAAATATACTATTATATATAATAAACAATTATTTAGGAATTCAAAAAATTATTCGAAAATCAAAAATCAGTAATTAGAAAAAAATTAGTAAACTAATAGTTATTACTAATTTTTAATAAAAAAATAATAAAATAAAAAATGTGTAATGTGTGATATATGTATATAGATATATTACAAATTTTTGGTTTTCGAATAATTTTTTGAATTTTTTAATCAACGCTTCATTTTTCAAATTTATTTTTTTTACGAAATAGATCGATGTTTTCAGAATAATTTTTTTAAGTCTTCGTAACTACTTTTTTTCTTCCTAATTTTAAAGGGATAAGGGAAAGATAAATAATAATGATAATTATTATTATAACATTATTGTTAATTATCATTGAATTTCTTAATTACTGACAACTGCGATTTTTTAAAATTGTTCGCAGGCTTCGATACCGATCTACACGTTATCGCCAAATAAAAAGACAACCGGAAAATCTTCGTCGAATGAGAAAAATGCTGGGTCACGAGTACAAAATTGGCCACCAAAATTTAACCAAATTCGAGAATCGTGCACCGCCGATCGGTTCATCCCTCAAAGACGTCACAGAAATCTCGACGCGATGAATTATAATCTCAGACGCGTTCCCCCACCATCGGACAAACCAAGCGAACTCGATCTGCTGGGCCAGGTAAATTGAATTTTTTAATATATTGGCTGTTTTTTTTTATTTTTGATCAATGCTTAATTGTTATTTTTTATTTTTAAAGTACCAATTTTTTTAATTTCAATTTTTCATTTTTAAATAGTTTTTTCAATTTTTTATAAATAGTTGATTTTTTTAAGATGATTATTTTAATAAAGCATTCGGTTTTTTAAATTGTATTTTTTTCAAATTTATTAAAAAAAATCTTCTCATCTACTTGTTTTTTGTTCCTACTTTTAAGGGATAAGAGAAATATGAAAAAAGGACGTGTCAAGAAAACCTGTTGAGCGTGACAATTTTTATCTCCAAGTTTTCATGCGTTAATTATACACTCTTCGTACAATTTCACAAGAGTGTAATAATTTTTGTCACATAAAGAGAAGAGCTCGGTATAATTATATAGTGCAACTTTAATTGGTAGGTCGTTAGAAATGGTGGTTTCGTGCAATTACGTTCATGTCTATAAATGGAACTTTGACAGCTGCACTATATTACTATTTCTGCCCCTGTTTGAGTTAACGAATATTACGTTGAATATTTGAAAATAGATCAACAGGAAATATCAAAAATATTTTTTTTCAAACCATTACATTTGAAAATGCCACGATTTTAAAATATCAAAAATCGAGTAAAATGAATATCAATCTAAAAAATAATTTTAAAAAATAGAAACATATTAAATATTAGTCTAAAAAAATCTGAAAAAATTAAATATATTCAATATATATTTATAAAACTTAACCGAAATTAAATATATGTAAAAGTACTGTCGAAAATCCCCAAAAAATTGAATATATTAAATACTACTGTAAAAAATTTTAAAATTTACAGACATTTCTCAAATCCAAAATATTTTCATCCCTCTAATTAGAAAGCTAAAAAAAATGGATCATCCCCTTCGGACTGTTGAGTTTCTCATCGAAGAGAATCTGAAGCTTCTCGATGAGCAATTTTCTTCCGGCTGTTATCGAGGCTCGATTTTATTTATTCCTATATTTTTTGCGATGAATTTTATTTATCCCTATTGGCGCATAATAGGAGGTGGGGGGGGGGGGGGGTAAACCGGGGTTGTATACGTATAAGCGGAGCGTTCGTCTCATTGATGCGCGTTCCGATGTCGCCGATGATATTTATGGTCATAATCGCGTAATACGTTATATGCCTCGCGTATATAGCGACTCCCCTTTACTTTGCTCGCCGGTCTGACTATGACGCCCCGTAACCACTGCGCGATCTCGCAGATCGTTAAGCTCGCTTTTATCTCGCGTTCTCCCTCTCCCCCGGGCCTGTCTCACTCCCTATAGCCGGTCTCTCTCGATCTCTCACTCCCACTGGATGCACCAGGCGTCGTTTTAAAATTTTCCACACCGGGTGGACGCGAGACAAGTTCCACGATTTGCCGTTGTATAATCGCCCACGCGGTCGTTTCTCGAACGTGAGCAGATTCCTCAACCAGGGAGTTATTCCCATATCGCCGCGAAGAAATTCTCGCTCGTTGCTCTGATACCGTTCATCTTTTAAAAAATTTTTTTTTATTCGATTTATTTATTTGTTTTTTTATTTTTTACTTATTTATTTTTTTATTTTTTTATTTTTTTATTCTTTATTTTCTATTAATTTATTTTGCATTTTTTACCAATTTATTTTTCATTTATTTTTTATTTTCGATTTTTATATGTTTATTTATTTATTTATTGTTATTTTTTATTTTTTTACTCGTGAAGATCGAATCCCTCAATACAACATGGCGAAAGAAATTGATGGAAAAAGCGATAGAAAGAAGCGACGTTATACCGGGTATGAAAGATCGGAAAGTATTGAATTTCGGTGAACGGGAAAACCAGAAATTGAGACCGGAAGTCATCACCCCGGAGAATTCGCTCGACGCAATTTGGAAATCGAAAGCCCGCTCGAAACCGCTCATCGATCATGGCAGTTTTACCATAACCTTGGAAAGATCGAGACACGTACTGCGTAAGAAAAAAAAAGAATTTAGTTACATATATATTTAATAATTAATTTTAATGAAAACTTAAAAAAATTAATTTTAATCGAATTTTTTGAAAATGAATTTTAATAAAACATTTTTTAATAAATAAAAAAAAAACAAATAATTAAATGTGCAAAACCTAACAGCCGAGACGATCGATTGGGGAGCGCAAAATTTATTGGCGATCGCGATCGACACGGCGACTTGGGCGGATTCGTCGGTCGTTATTTTCGACCCGAACTTCAACAATAGCGGCGTAATCACGAAACCTGTTCAAAAGATTGATGGATTTGAAAGTAGAATTCTGGTGGTCAAGTGGAATCATGCCGGTATTCGATCAATAATAATTTTTATAAAAATTACATTTCCTCCCTCCAAACCTACCTAAATTAGATAATTTCGATTTTCAGTAATTTACATCATTTAAATAATTTACATCATTTAGATTTTTTGTAATTATATAATTTAGATAATTTAGATTTTTTATAATTTGAATAATGAAAGTAATTTAGATAATTCAGATGATTTTTGGTAATTTTGGAATGCTCGATCGACGCTGATGACGTAATTAGGCGACAGAATAGCGATAGCAACCGATTCTGCCGAATTGAAAGTCAGCTCGATGGAGAAATGCTGCTGGATCCAAAAATGCCCGTGCCTCGACGAGACCCCAGGAAAGCATTGCGGTATCGATTGCGTCGCGTGGGCCCACAGTGATAACGAAATCATTATGTGAGAATTTAAAATCCTGAAAAAATAATTTTTTTTTAAATAAATATTAATAATAAAAAATATTACAGATAAAAATGAATAAAAACAACAAGCAAAATAACGAAAATGAAAAAATTATCGAACTGAAAAAGCCTGTGTTGTTTTTCATTTAAAAAAAATTTTCGTATTTATTTTTATTTATAAAATTGTTTAAATATTCAAAAATTGACAGCTGTTGCAGGGAGAGTAGAGTAACGGTCTTCAGTTATTCGGGACGATTAATCTTATCCGAATTCCTCGAAATACCTGCGGATTCGATAACTTCGATGGTTTTATCCCCCAACGATCGTTATTTGGCCGTCAGCGGTTTGTCGATGATTCTCGTTTATAGCTGGCCGATTTTCAAACATTGCCACGAAATTGGACCTGTCATTAGCCAGGACATGAAGGTTCGAGCCCTCTTCTTTCCCCTCATCACTCCAAATTCATTCATTCAAATGATGACATTTTTAAAAACCATTTCAATTTTCGAACAATCAAAATAATATATAAATAAATAATCAATTAATGAATTTCAATAGGTATTAATAGAATCAATTAATAAAATTGATACACGATAAAAAAAATCATGTTTACCCAAATATGAATTGAAAAAAGTCACGTTTGTGGCTGGATATAAATAATTAATTAAAAACGTTAAGCCCTAGATAAAAAATAATAATAATTCAGCTTACTATTTTTATTAATTTAATTAATCTATCTATTTAAATTAAAAAAAAACACAGTTTGATTAAAAAAAACGTGTTGTCATCGATGATGAAAAAAAATTGATAAAATCCATAGATCGGTATTAGATAAGAGTAATTAAAAATTAGGCAAGAGAAGAGTGTTAAGTTAATCCTAAAATTAGTAGCCGATGGCCTGGAATCCGTGGAATCCGAATATCTTGTGCATCGGTTGTTGCCCGATACCGAACGGTCTTTGCTTCTGGGACGTTAATCGTCGGAGACTGCTCGGCTTCAAGAGAGCGAGGTGCACCGAGAGCGCAGTGTGGAAAGTCGACCAGATCGCCTGGAACAAGCTCAGCGGCGAATTGGTCGTAAGGTGGGATTATTTCGTCGGGGTTCAATGTAAGTCGGTCGTGACAGTCCACGCGAGCCTCGATCGTGTCGTCGACGCCGTATACGAGAAGTTTCGATCCTCGGACTTCGTCTGGAATCCCGATGCCACGCTCTTCGGTACCCATCTTTTTTTTTTTCTTTTTTATTCGTGTTTTTTTTCCTTTTTCATTTATTTATTTTTTCACATATTTTTAATATTATTATTATTCTCGTGAATAATATTTATTATATATGATATTTATTATTGTTAATATTAATATATTTTTATTATTTATAATTATGAATATTTGTACTTTTCTTTATCGCTTTTTTTCATTATTTTTAATAATAATATTTATTATATATGATATTTATTATTGTTATTATATATTATTCTTATTATTCACAATTATTGCTATTTATATTTTTCTTTTTCTCGTTATCGTTAATATTTTTATTTCTTTTTTTAAATTAATTTTTTTTTTTTGCATTTTACAATTTGTCGTTCTTGTCACGGAATATTTTTTAAATTTGTCTGTTGATTATGCGACCATAGCTGTCCGGAGAAGTAATCAAGTCAAAATTTGGAAGTTTTTCGGTGACGAGTCGAAAAAATGGTACGAGGAAAACAATGAAAAAGCTAGAATTAAGGTGGAATCGCTGAGACGCAGAAGGGCCATTTACACCGATCAAACAAAACACCTGGAACATTACATTATACACTGAATCCTCGGACGTCGGATTCCGACAATTTTTTACAATCGTTTTATTTAATTGTTAATATTTTAAATCGTTTATTATTTGTAATTCGTGCTGAAAGATTTTAAATTATTTATTGTTTACTATTCGAGTTTATACACTGCCTTTTATTTATTTAATTATTGAAATAATAATATATGTGCGTTTGTTTGGGTTGAGACGCAAAGATATGTGTATTTTATACAATAAAAGTATTTCGAATTTTTTAAATACAAAAATTGCTTTTTTCTCGATCGAACTTTGAGAAAAAAAAAAATAATAATAATAATAATGAAAATAATTTCTTCAAAAATTCCGTGATAAATTACATAATCCATAAACAATTAAATTACATTAAAAATCACACCGCAATAATAATTATTAATCGAACTACGTCATTATCATTGCATTTTTTATGACTTTTTCATTTTTTAAAAATAAATACTCATTAGTAATTCATAAAAAAATATTAAATTGAATTAAAATTTATACAGCAACAATAATTAATAATCAAAGTAAATTACGTTATTACGATCGCGTTTTTTAATGTTTTTTATTATTTATTTTTTATTAATATATAAATAAATAAAATAAAAATGATTTTAAACGTTCGATTGAAAGTTTTATAGGAGTTAACGATGGGAAATGAATTTCTCGATAATACCTCGGTATTAATCGTGATTATTACGCATACGTGTCCGGCGGACGTGTGTGTATCTGGAAAAAGCAAGTCGATGCGTCTCGCTATTCTAGAGTTGGTCCGCGCGATCACCGCGAAGGGACTCACGAGTCTCGGACCTCCGCTGCGCTCAGCTCGTGATTAAGGATGATTGCGTCTGAATTGACCGCAATTTAAGTTGCCGCAGGTGCAACTCTCTCTCACTCTCTCTCTCTCTTTTTCTCTCTCTCACTCTCGCGATGTGTTGTATTCGCGCGGGTATATGTCTGGGCGAATCCATCGTCACGACGGAAGAGCGCAGCCGGGGAGGGTTCAACGTCGAACAAGCCCATTCAACGCATCGACGACAGATTTACCGATTCTTGGTTCCGGTTGAGCAGCACGCTCGCACTTCCGGTTCATTTTTTCTGTTTATTTTTTTAAATTGTTCTGTAATTTTTTAAAGTTATTTTTCTATCTTTTTTTTCTTTTATATTTATTTATTTATTTATTTATTTTTAATTAGTAAAGTTTGCAGGCTCGCACTTCCGGTCCATTTTTTCTTTTTATTTACAAAAATTGGTTTGTAATTTTTTTAAGTTATTTTTCTATCTTTGTTTTTCTTTGATATATATTTATTAATTTTTCGAATTTTTAATTAGTAAAGTTAGCAGGCTCGCACTTCGGGTCCATTTTTACTTTTTATTTATTTTTAAATCGTTTTGTAGTTTTTTGAAGTTATTTTTCTGTTTTTATTTTTCTATTATATTTAATTATTTATTTTTCTATTTTTTAATTAGAAAAGTTAACAGGCTTGCACTACCGGTCCGTTTTAATTAAAAAAAGTTTGATTTTTTATTTTTTAGATTCATTTTCATATTTTCATTTCAATTTTTTTTTCTTTTTCGTGCATATAAAGGCACTTTCAAAAAAATAATTATTATTACTATTATCATTAATACTGTGATCATTATTGTTTATCGTAATTTAAAGTACAAAATAATAAACAACAATAAGAATAAAGAAAATGTTCATACATGAAATATATAATAATGTATAATATATAATATAATAATATATAATAAAAATATATTATCTTAAAATTTATTATCATTATGGGAAATCGGAAAACCAAAAAATAAATAATAATCACAAGGATAAAAAATGATCAGCGTAAGAAAAAGGGAGAGAGTGAGAGGGAGGGCTCGGAAGTGGTGGCTCGGAAGAAGAGCACGCGCTTATTCTTCACAGTCACAGAACGTTAATTGGCCAGACCGGATGCTGTGTTTATGGCACCCAAGCAATCGTAAAACGGTTGCTGATTATTATTAGATATGATCACGCTTAGATCTCGCGAGACGATAAACGCTCCCGCGAGTGCGACTCCCCCCCCCCCTCCCCCTCCCAACTGGAGATCCTCATTTCTCACTTTTTTTTTCTTTCATCTCACGTCCAATGATACGTATATACACAGATCGGATGAAACCGAGGTTAGCTTATCGGCGATCCTTATCGATGTCTAACTACAGCCCTGCGCACCCTCGGAAGCTTTGCAAACAAACCCAAACGTATTCTATGAGAAAAAACAGGTTTTTGTTTTTTTTTTCTGCGACCAACATCCATTTTTTTATGTAGCAAAAATTACCGTTTTTTCAAATCGCATAAAATGATTTGGCAATTTTTCAATCGCGTAAAAGTATTTGAAAAAAATTATTAGAACCAACGAACCCAAATAAACCCAAACATACTTAATGTGAGAAAACAATTTTTCTTTTTTTTTTTTTGTTCTTCGACCAGCATTGATTTTTCATCCAGCATCATATTTTTTTTCAAACCGCGTTAAATAAAGTAATTTTATTTTTCAGTCATAAATATTTATAAATATTGAATTTTTAAACAATTATTTAAGAGTTCGTTTTTACCCTTTTATTGTTATTTTTTATTATAATATTGCTATATAATAAATATTTATTAAAATTTTGTTTTAATTTTTATTGTTTGACAATTTATAAGTTTAATTTTGTTGGGCTTTGTTGGAAAATGAGGTTATAATAGAGGAGAGGAATTTAGTGGTTGAAGTGACTCAATTAAGGGAGGAAAATAAAAAGGAATAAAAATCGATGTAAGAGGACTATAAAATTCTCAAAAGTGTCTCGGACGTGGACGCATTTTGTTCATTTTCAGATGCCATCGTTCAACTCGGACATTATCGATACTTGATCGCGACACGTCCAGCACTCTTCTCTCCGGCTTGGTATTTAAAAACTTTTACTCTCTCTCTCTCTCTCTCTCTCTCTCTTTCTCTCTCTCGCGGAATATCTCCGCAATCGATCAATGCCTGGGGTGTATCGGAGCTCAGTACAAACCTCTTTACGTACAAGCAGGAGAGAAAGAAAGAGAGAGAGAGAGTAGGAGAGAAAAAACTTTTGAAGAATCTGATCGTATAATTCCTGTCAGATAAGAGAGATGCAGGAAACTGAGTGAGAGGGAAAGACAGAGTTCAAGAAGACAGATAAAAAACGGAGCAAAAGTGAACGAAGGAATAAAAAAAGGAAAAACAAAAAACCCCATAAATATAAAAAGAACCTGTAACCACAAAAATAAGAAAACCAAAAATACAAGAAAAATAATAAAGCATAACATCGCAAAAATTAGTAAATAAACCAAAAGGTCATGAAAACAAAAAAAAAAAAAAATATCAAAAACACGAAAAAAGGCAAAAACGAAATAGCATCGAGAAAAAAAAAATGAACAACCACCAAGATAAAAAATGCCAAGTCGTAGAATCGTCACGAAATGACAAAAAGAAAAATCTACAAAAAACGCCAAAAACAAAAATTCCCAACACGATGACGAAAACCACAAAAAAAGCAACAAACCCAAACACAAAAATAAATAAAAAAAACAACAAACCCAAACACAAAAATAAATAAAAAAAACAACAAACCCAAACACAAAAATAAATAAAGAAAACAACAAACCCAAACACAAAAATAAATAAAAAAAACAACAAACCCAAACACACAAATAAATAAAAAAACAAACAAACCCAAACACACAAATAAATAAAAAAAATCAGCAAACCAAAAAGAAAGAAAAATCCAAAGTTTCAGTAAGACTCGGACTTTGGCGGGAGGACGGCGAAGATATCGAGGATCGAAAAAAAAAAAAACAAATGGCGACCCCCGCTGTTGAGCAGAACGGCCAGTAGCCCTTGCTTAATAAATATTAAGGGGACACTTATTGCGCTCGCTGCTGTTTCCTGTAGTGCAAAACACCGATGGTACACGCTTGAAAATTACTCCCAGTCCGCGGTGAACCTTCCACCTTTTTGTTATTCTATTTATTTTGTTGAAATTTGATTCCACCGAGCTAACCGTTAAATATTCGCGGACATTCCTATACGCGTTTACAGCAAACGAGCAATTAGAATTGCGAGAGTTAATTCTCAGGGACAACGGCCACAAGAGGGGGCGAGGTAATGTTGAAGGGGAGGGGACGCTCGTTACAAGTTTCGAGATCGAGGAGAGATGAGATTTTTGACTTTTGTTTTTATTCCTCGAATAGTAATAGCGTGAATATTTCGCGAGTCTCCGCAGAAATCGCTGTGCAATATTTCTACTCCGCATGTACAGGGTGACGATTCCAACCAGAACTTTTTTTAAATTTTAATTGAAAAAAAAATCATTCGTTTTTTTTTTGGAGTTAAATTTCACCCGAGAGAAATAAACAACCGAAATGTATATATAATGTAATGTAAAATTAAATAATATAAAATAAACAATCAATATTTAACTTTTGGTCCAGCCGATTCATAACAAATTTCAAATTTGCATTGGACCGAAATACTTGATTAATTAATATTGCATATTTGTTACAAATAATAAATAATGAAATACGGTAAATTTAATTAGAGGAAAAAATACTTTTTCTAACATTTTTTTTCGGAAAGACATTCAAATGATTTTGAAAAAAAGTATGGTCTTCAAAATATCAGGCATTATTTTTTACGAATAGGTATGAAAATTTCTTTATAAAATATGGTCTCTTAGAAAGTACCAGGCCAAATACAGTATTATTTTTTCGAAAAAGCATGAAAATAAAAAAAATTAAAAAAATCTTTTTGGTTTCTTTACAATTATCACCCTGTATATATATACATATATACATGTACGTGGACACCTAGGTATGTATTTATTGTACTTATTGTACACAGGTATGTATCCGGAGGGAAGCCTCTTTGGCGACCAGGATAATTTAAACACCGTGGCTTATAGTATGTACGTACATTCTTGGCGGTGGTAAAGAGACAGAAGTAAGACGCATAGTCGTGCGATCTCTCGCGGTAGCCCCCATTGCCCGGTATCTACCGGCATTCATCATGGGGACAGCTACAGCACCACGAACTCGCTCGGCTCAACTTATGGGGAACTCCCGCAGCATCTCCACCTCCCTCCCCTCTCCTCTACGATATCGTCTCATCAAAGAACGAGATTGTATTTACAAAAAAAAAATTCAATTAAAAAATGAATTTTCGAAAAAGGTGATAAATTTACTGAATTTACTGAAAATACTATAAAAAACCATAAATTGAGCAAAAAGTCGTACTTTTTGCTCAATTTATGGTTGTTTATAGTATTTTCAGAAAATTCAGTAAATTAATTATGTTGAGAAAAACAAGAATGCAAAACATTGACAAATTTATGGTTTTGTTTTTTATATCAATGGGGGAACTTATGGGGAACTCCCACAGCATGGGGGAATTGCTTGTATTTCCAAAAAATTCAATTAAAAAATGATTTTTCGAAAAAGGTGAGAAATGTATTGAAAATTGACTGATTTTCCTGAAAAGACCATAAAAGACCATAAAAAAAACCATACATTGAGCAAAAACTCGTAATTAAGTATGTTGAGAAAACAAATGCTAAATATTGGCAATTTTATAGTTTTCGTTTTTTATGTAAACGAGGAAACGATAATTATAAATAATTTAATTATTTTTATTCGATATAAAATAAAGATCACAAAAATTAAAAAAAAAACAAACGTTTCAGTAATTTTATCGATCTGTACCAAGACCTGTAAATCTTTTCACGAATTTACTCCGATCTGGAATAACACTTTTTATCGTGTGCAGTTTGCCTTATTTATTTACGAGGTTTTAAATGTTAATTTTTGCAACGATCTTTCTCGTAAACAATCGAGACGAATACGTGGGAAAAATCGGGAATTCTTTGAGGATACTTTATCGTCGGAATCACGGTAACGACCGGGATCTCCCGTGGGGATTCCTCCCGAGAAATAAAAATTTCAAATATCGGCGAAACTCGAACGTTTATTGCCAAGGAAGCGAATCGTGAAATGGCGTCGAAAAACTGGCGTCTCGTGACCGATCCTTTCTTGAATTAAGGCGACACGTGGTGAAGCATGAAAAAAAAAAAAGAAAAACCGAAAACCCGAACAGATTTATCAGACGGAGATCGCGAGAATTCTTGTCGAAGTTCCTCATCGAAATTCACTCGGAAATCGATCGATATAAATCGATAGCCTCGAATGCGTCATCAAACAAATTGGTTAAATTTCCGCCATCGAAAGAACGAAAGTATGAGTACCGGTTTTTGTTTCATTTTTTTTTACGGCTCATTCATGATTATCAAGATTCTCTGTATATAGGGTGTGTCACTGCGAAATATTCGAGGTTAAAGCAAGATTTTGAGAATCGAATAAACCGAAACTGAAAATTCATAAAAAAATAGTATTAATATTTAATGTAAAAAAAAAACGTGATTGGCGAATTATTTCACATTATCCAGTATATAGAAACAAAAATTTACCATACAATTGTTTATTAAATACAATTTTGAATATGTAAATCAAAATAATTCGAACATAAAAAAAAATATAAAATAACGAACAAATTAAATATTGTATATAACACTAAATAAATGTATACTATATATTAATATATAGATCGTACTGTATATAATATTTTTATTTATTCTTATATTTAATATTATTTTTAATAAACAAATCTATAGTAAATTTTTGTAATTTTTGTAATATACATATATATATATAATTCAAACTATCAGACCCTATACATCATCCACATTACGAACCCTTTCCAATCTTTAAGCCTTCGTATTTATTTATCCACGAAAAAAAAAAAATAGTTTAACAATGGTGAGTCGGAAACGTTATTGAAATTTCAGGACGATCCGTTTCACTTCATCCGAGGATCAATGGCGAAGCGAATCGGATTGTCATACAAAACCCCATCCCTTTTATTTTTTTTTCCTTTTCCGGTTGGTGCTCCCTCCAGTTTCGTCTTAAATCTGTCGGTTAGCTCGATCGCCTTATCGCACTGTTCTCAGGCTACCGCACTTTTCGCAATATGCAAAGCCACTTGAATTGTGCTCGGCATTGTTATACACGCCACGCCAAAGCTTCGATGAAGTTTCCATTATGCGAAATGGAAAGAGAATGGGAAAATAAAAAATGCGATATAAGGAGAAACATCGATATGTATATAAGTAGATATATATTTATTTATTTATAAGGACACGTCATTGGACTTAATGATCCGTGGAGTTGACCATCAATTTGCGGATAGATCAGCCAACTGTAAAGTCCCGGCCTAGAAAGGCCTTTGTCTCGATCCAGATATTTTAGTCACGTGGTTAAAGTCCACCAGCGAACGAAAAATTATTTTCCTCTATATTTTCGCTATATTTAATTTGCTTGGTTTCCCAAGTCTCATTCCATTTTTCAGCTTTCCGCATTTTTTAAATTAATAATAATATTATTAATACTATAATTATTAATTAAATTAATAATATAATAATAATAATAACAATAAGAAGAAGAATATTATTATAATAAGTAACACTAATGTTAATAACGAAGCAAGAAGAAATGTTTATTAATTGGGTTAATTTTTATCTCATCTCAATTTTTGTTATTAATATTTGTTTTGTTTCATTTTTTTATCGAGTTTGCTTTGTAATTCAATTTGATGTTGCATACCTTTTTTGCATATCAATTGTTTTTTTTTTGAGATCATATTTTGTATTTTGTATTTTTGGTTTTTTTCGAAATTTTATTCCCTTTTAATAGATTCAGGTCTATTTTTCATTTTATATGGAATTTGAAATATTTGTTTCTCAAATTTCGATCCAGAATTTTTTCTTTTTTAAGAAAATATTTATTATAATGTTTCGTTGAAAAATGTTGATTGCCAGAAGACTTCACATTCCAGTTTCTATTTCTATTCCTATGTCTGTCCCCTTTTTTGTATTGGATCGATGAGTCCTAAGAGGAATGGTAAAAATAAAAATACGAAATCTCCGGGCACGCGAGAGTGTTCTCACATTAATCCAGATACGTTAGTAGGAAGCTCCAGTACTGACGCTATCGTTAATTAAAGACGAAAGAAAAATGGCCGATTCTTCGTGCTCGAGCCTTCTAAGGAGACAACACTCGCGATATGTGTACGTAAGTGAACAGGAGCTTGAACGGAAGCGAGCGGAGGAATCGAAGGGTTTTCTCTCTTTGCTCCGGTAGAGTGTGTATCCACGTCGTAAACTTGATTACAAAAGTTTCGTTTTATGCATGTCGATGGAAAATAAATTGCTCCAATAAAAATAAAAATCGTTCGATCAGCAATTCCAGATTTAGTCGATAGAGGAGATACTTCGGAAGTTTTTGTGAGCCAAAAAGAGTCGATGAAGAAAACCAGGTGGCGTCAGTATGTATCTGATTGCATTTAAAGTCCTATAACTCCGCCATTTTTCAAGATAACTTTAATAAAGCTTGTTTACTGAACTCGTCTTTGATTCCGATATAATCGCCGGTCATAAAAAAGTTTTCTCACCTAAAAAAAATGGCAACGACCTTTGAATGACCTTGAAAATGGAAAAAGTAAGAAAAAGTATGAAGATAGTCTTGTAGACAGCTCGAAATCGTGCAACTTTCGTTTGAAGTTTTTTTTTATACGCTCGACCGTTCGCGAGATATCCGAGTTTTCCTTTTAACAGAGGACACCCGGTAGATAAAAAGAGTTTTACGGTCCGTTCTCAGGCGCAAAAGGGAGTAGAAACGCCGTTTTTTTTTCTCCAGTATGGTCACGCGATCAGTGATGCATCTGGGATCGTTTTTTTCGCGTACTGATCCGTACTATTATATTTTCATCTCCCTTTTCGCGATCCTGTTGCTACCGGGATATACCGGGCGGGTGGAAAGGGAGGGGGGAAGTCTGATCCCGCAACTCGGCAGCCGCATTTTCTCGCGGCTTCATTATCTCGGCAACTCCTCGCGAGCAGACCGCAATTCGATATATATTCCAATTGGGAAGCGATACGGTTGGCGCCTGACTACGCTCCATACGCAGATCTCGTACCCGATATATCCCGATGCGAGGAGAACCTCCGATACGCTATTCCAACGATTTCGAAGGAAATTGAAACTAATATCGAACTTTTGATTACCGATGGAGAAATACGAGTTTTTCTGTATTTGATATCGTTTCGTCTTTTTTTCTTCTTTTTTCTCACCTACTTCGTGGGTGACTGCCACTCTATACGGGTCTTTAGACGGAATTTTGTTTTTTTGTTGTTTTGGTACGAACATGTACTTCATTATCAGCGCGGATTATTTTCCCTTTATTTTATAACGCGTGAGATTGATATTCAGATTTTTGAAATTTTTTTTAATCTTTTAATTCTTTGACCGTAATTTTGAATTCTGGCCCAGGTTTTGAAAAAACAGATTTTTGAATGTAAAAAAATACGACTTCTAAAAACACGCTTTTTTAGCTGTTTTTAAAAGCTTTCAATAAAAATTTGATGATATTCATAACCATCTGAAAATGTTCAATAGTTCAACCCTCAAAACTATATAAAAACCCTGCAAGCCTTCTTCGTCCGAATTAGGTTTTTTGACTATTTTTTTCTTTTTCGAAAACCCTCTTCGAATTTCCCAGTGCAAACATCTGTAACCTCACTCAAATAAAAAGTTAACTTTTCCCAAAGTCTCTTTATCGACGTTTTCAGTTATAGTCAATTCTTTCTCTGATTTTCAAAAAAAAAAAAATTTTTTTTGAAAATTCGAATTTTTTTTTCGAATTTCCTATTGGAAATCGTTGTAGGTAAGGAGCGTTGTCGAGAGTTGAAATCGCGTGTGCCAGGTCGGTTCGGTCGAGCTACCTAAAAGGGCTACGAGCTACCTACGCATCTGGGTTGAACTCGAGTGACATAAAGAAAGGCGTATCGGTACGTACTCTCCATTCTCCTGTTCGGGGTGAAATACAAGCCGCGACATTGCCCGCGCGAGCATTCGATGCGGCATGTTTATGAGAATCTTGACTGAACTAAAGAGAGGCTGAAAACGGGAGGAGGAGGGGGGAGGGGAAGGGGGGGAGGGTGAGGAAAGAGATTATGGTCGAGGCCTAACCCTTATCTGCGTTTCGAAGCGATCTTCGCCCTATATATCGTCCACGTATAGATAAAATCGTGGTTTTGCAGGATCCGAGGGATATACATGGCGAGATGATAGCACGAGATAATAGATATTCAGTGTTCGAGTGTCGAAGCATGCTCCATTTTATTTCTTTATCAAACCGACAAATTTTTATTCCCTGCTATTTTTTTCTTCAATATATTCTTTTCCACATTTGTTAATAATTTTTCCAACAACTTTTTTTGGTTATTTGTTATTTGATTATTTATTGCGAATTTTTTTATTATTTTTTAAATGATTATTTATCGAGTATTGTTATCTTGTTAAATGTTTATTTTTATTTGAAAATTATTATATAATGAGTATATTATGATTATATAATTGTAAATAAAAGTAACAACCTTGTTTATAATTATATAAATATATATATAGAAATGAAATGAAATAACCAAAACCAAAGAACCAAAAAAGAACTTTGTTTATGATTATTGATCCTACATTGTTATTTTATATTATTGATAATTTTATCAATAATTATTTATTTCACATTAGGATTCCATATTTATTATAATATACATATTTTTTAATTTGGATTTTTATTTTGCATAAAATTCTTTTTTATTTCACAACAAAAATTCGAATGGAGAATTTTTCAAAATCCATTTTTGAGCGTTCGATAATTTACAATAACTCCTTTTTTGTCCTCCCCTCCCTCTGGCGAATTTTCTTTCGGTGAAATTGACCACGATATATATCTCATAATTGATGAGGTTAGGTCTCGATTGTAATGGGAAAATGGTGAACCAACGGTTGTTTGAAATTGAGGAGTAGGCCGGAGAATAAATGATCGCTCGAACGCTCGTGATTCGTTGATGCAATTTAATGAGAAATTAAGGCTCGAATGGACAATGCGACGTTGCTAAGACGTTTGAAAAAAGTGTCAATTGTAACAGCGTTATAAACGAGATGCTTCCTCGTGGACCAGGTGCAGAATTGCATTGCTCCAAGATGGAAACTGATGCAGTCGAGTGTTACTACACGTGCTTTATATATATAAATTTATATATATATATATATAAACTTTGACTTTAAGAAAGTAGCAAAGAAGGGCTCTCGTTGTCTCGACTTTATGTACTTCGTATAAATTCGTATACGTATATACATTCATTTCTATATTCACTTGTGTATACAGGGTGTCCGAATTAACGTGCCTTATTGTGGTTCGAAAAATAACTTCGAATTTTACATTTTTTTCTCACGAAAATACTGGTGGGAGTATTTTGAAAATTCACTGGATGCTAGCATATGTCCTTAGGAATTTTGAGTTTTTTTTATGGGAAAATATTGATTGAAATATTGATCGAAAAATGTTTAACCTAAAAATATACAATTTTATTCGATCTAAAAATCTTTAACATAAAAATTCCCATGTTTTTTTTCGATCTTAAAATCCTTAACCTCCAAATTTCCATTTTTTAAATCTAAAAATCTTTAACCTAAAAATTCCTATTTACTTCGATCTAGAAGGACTTAACCCAAATATTGCCACGTTTTCCAATCTAAAAATACTTAACCTAAAAATTCACAATTTTTTTGTCCCATCCCCTTTACTTTCCAAAATCATTCGCCCTTTTTTAAAAAAAGAAGTTATCCATCATGATCCAAAAATTCAAGCCAACCCAAAAAAAGCTCACAAATTTGATCACCCCACGACCTCAGACCCAAATAAACCTAAACAAAATTCAAGCCAACCCAAAAAATGCTCACCAATTTGATCCATTTCGACCTCAAACCCAAACAGATCCAAACAAAATTCAAGCCAACCCACAAAAAGTCCAAAAACGGTTTCCTGGTGAATTCTGTCTTTTGGGACACCCGTTAGATTCGTGTACTCGTATATGTCGTACGTCGGAGTGCGCGGGTGCTTTTCATGTTATCCTGGCGAGGGCCGAGGATGCGCTCTCCCTTCTAATGTCGAGGCTACAAATAAGCAACAACGGACCACCTGGCTCAGGACAATAATTACTTGGTGGCCATTAACGGCGTGCGCCAGGTACGCGAGAGCGGCGTCTCTCTGTGTATTTCGCTGTTTTGTTGCCGGTCAGTCTGATGCGGCGGCGTGTGCGGGGGAGGCAATTTTCCCGCTCCACACTCGCGTGTTATACACCAACTGCGTACACACGTTTACGGATGTATGTACGAACCCCCGGATTAACGGTACATTCCGGAAGGACGAAGGGAATTGCTATTTTTTTTTTCTTTCATTTTTTTTTTTCATTTGGGTTTAAAGTTAACGACGAGGAAGATGAAGAGTAGTTATTTTGACACGTGGTTGGACAAACTTTGTCAATTATTGCAACTCAATAATTGTTTATTTAGTAACTATTCTTAGTAATTCTCAATAATTGTTTATTTACTGAATAATCATATACATAAATGATACGTAATAATGTATTAATACTTCGAAATGTTTGGGTTCGTTTGGGTTATAATTTAGTAAAATAATATTGTGTTATTGTAAACTATTATAATATTTACTGAATATTTATAAATTGAGTATTGGTGAAGAAATTTCGTTTGTTTGGGTTTATTTATTATTATTATTTATTATTATTTCGAAAATAACAAGAGACATTAGTAATCCAATAATTAAATAAAAAATTCACATTTATTATTTTTAATATTATTACTTTATTTATATTATTATTACTTATTATTAATATACAATGATTATTGAATATTAATTCAGTCATTAGTGTTACGAGTTATTAAATCGTTTATTTATTTATTCGTTTATTGATTATTATTGATAATTATCTCGACCGATAAAAATGGGGATGGTTGATTCGAATGGTAAATGAAGGATGAAAATAATGAGATTTTCCATTAATTTCGATGATTACGAAAATTTCATAAATTCCTGGACACACGGTGAGGAATCTGTCCGCTTTTTGCTGGGTTGGCAATTTACACGGTTTCTGAGTGGATATGTTGCTTCGTGCTTGGCAAATCCTTTTATTTTTACCTTTCTTTTTTTTATTCACTTTCCCGGAATGTTTCTACACTTTCCAGCGAGTTCCCGCATTACTTTGTAGTTTTGTACGCGTCTCGCTCGACCGCGGATTCACAGGCCTTGCGGAGAATGTTTCAGAAGAATTCTCCGGAGGATCTCCTGGAGAACTTGACTGCTCTTCGCCGTTGGCTCTTTTCCTCTTTTTCTCTCCTTCCTCGCTTTTTTTTCTTTTTGTCTCTCGTCGTCTCCCCCTCCCCCTTTTTTTTCGTCAACTCAATATTCTCCTTTTTTTTATCGCAACTTTTTTTACAAATTTTTTTTTACTCCGTAATATTGAATTTTGCTTTTTTTTCTTCGTTTAGGATTTTTCGTGATACTCTGATTTTTGTTTTTTTTTTTTATTTAGCAGTCCTCGGATCGCCTAACAAGGCTTTCGCGCCGTGTGGAATCCACCAATCCTCTCCTCCTGTTTGCACCGCGAGGCTGCGAAATTACGCCGGAACGCGTTAAAAGCTCTTTGGAATTTACCGCGCGCTAACGGGGAGGCAATTTTTTTAACGTTTTTTTTTTTTAATCCGAGACTTCTGCTACGGTGTGGATATTCCAACACCACGTGCATCGTACCATACTCCAATACTAAGCCTCCTAAGTTTACACTTATTTTATTAACTCGAAGAAAATTTGAAAAAAAGGTTAAAAAATTGACAACAAAAATTGACATAATTGACATTGTGAAAAATAGAAAGATAAAAAAATAAAAAAACAAAACGAACGAAACGTAGGGTGATAAAAAATATTATCGAAAAAGATGCTTCGAATAAAAAAAATGAATTACATAAATAACTTCCAGTAAAAAAAATAGAAATTCCCCGAAAAAGCAAAAAAAAAAAACTACTATACATCCATCAACGAAAAAAAATAAAACCAGACGTCAGTAAAAAAAAGAAGAATTTAAAAAATAGAAGGACAGGGTTGGAATGAAAGGAAGCGAAAAAAAAATATAAAAAAGTTAAACGAACTAGTTTATTTATTAAAAATATTTTATCCAAAAATTCCCCTGTTTTCCGATCTAAAAATGATTTAAAAAAAAAAGCCCAATTTTGTTCGATTTAAAAATCTTCAACCTCAAAATTCACAATTTCTTTTGATCAAAAAAATAAAACGCACTAGTTTGGATACATACACAGTGTAACCTGCGATCGATAAAACTTAAATATATATATACGTATAGAGAGCTCATTCAAACGGTTATTAAGACGTTCGAACTGAAATATTGCAACCGAAAGAAATAATTGGCAGTGCATGATCGCGGTATAGGGAAGTACGCGAGTCCGCGGACGTTCGCCATGTTTATAGGGAGGAACGCGAGCGATCGAGAATCGCATCCACGTCGGAAAAGAGACGAGCCTTGCGGATCTCGTTTATTTATTGCTCGGTTATTACAAATCGCGCAACCGGGCACGAGACAAGGAGAAGCCGCGAAGCGAGCTTCCCAACCCTCATTACTGGACCCAGAAAGGTCGATGACATTTCTCATTCCTCAATCTGAATATGATTTATCGAAAGGATCGAACTCAAAATCAAATCCTTGGAACTGTTGCTCACGTGAAAGATTCATCTCGAAATGTATTTTTATAATTTTTTTAAATTATGTTTGCATTTTTAGAATTGTTTTTTTTTAAGTAGGAATGTATTTTTAGAATTTTTTAAAACTGGTTTCGTATTTTTAGAATTTTTTTTTAAGTAGGAATGATTTTTTTGAATTTTTTAGTACTAGGTTTTAATTTTAGGGTTCGTTTTAGGGATCGTTTAGGATTTTTGAAACCTATTAATCCATTTTTTGAACCTTTTAAACTGGGGATGCATTTATAGAAATATTAAAAATTCGGTATGCATTTTTAGAATCTTTTACAACTAGATTTGCATTTTAGAATTATTTTTAACTAGAAAATTCATTTGTAGAATTTGTAACTAAAAATTCAGCTCAAAATTGATTTTAATAATTAGAAAACTCTGGAAAAAATGTCCAAATATCTAAACTCGAATCATCATTAAAAAATTATATTTTTCAAAAACAAATCCATTTTCCACGGAAAACCGAAAATTCTCTTCCTTCGTAAGACCCGCAATAGCCAATCTCGGAAAAATTGAGCCACGTGTTTCGACATCAGGTAATGGCGTGACGGAAATCGTCGAAAAGACCGAAATGCCAAACGGTCAACACTTATCTCGCGATAAAAAATAATTAGAAAACAAGAAGAAAATAAAAATAAACATAAACTAGAAAAAAAGAAGTTATTCAATATGAAATAATAATGATGGGGAGGAAGACAAAAATTAGCCTCTCACTGCGCGTGACAAAATCCAAACGGTAGCAAACTTCGAAAGTGCCACTGGAAATAATAATCCGTCATTATTGAATGAATACATGTATTTTTACGAGGGATAACAGCACGTCAGTGTTACCAGTCTGTATGACATTTTCTCATCTACAGGGTGGCCCAAAACACCGAAAGAAATATTTCAATCCCTTTTTTTATACCTCCCAAAAAAACAATAATTTTTTCCAGCTTTCCTATTTTTATTATTTTTTCATTAATTAATTTAGTTTTTTATTTCGTGCAGGAAATTGTAAACAATTTTGGGGCTGGCAAGAAAAGAAAAAATTAAAACTCTTTTAAACTGACACAAGTATTTTTTAATCGTCTGATATTTTCTGATCTTGCAGATTGAAGTTTGAAAAAAAATTGATTCTCGTAGCAATTTTTAAAAATAATTAGGACGTTTATGGCCTAGTACAAGTTTTTTTCGTTATAAAATTTATAAAATGAAATCGAATTCCCCCAAAAAAAATGTTTAATTGTTTCGAGAATCGACTTTTGATAATTAAAAAAAATAATTTAACATTTTTCTGCATAATGACAAGTGAAAAAGCAAACCGAGAAAATTTCAAATACAAATTAAATAATCATAAACATGTTTTTATTTACTAAACAAAAATTGTGAAAATACAGAAAAAAGTGATTTTTGATTTTTAAAAAATTACCGGGTTGTAGTACGATTGGTAGATATTTTTTCGGACGTAACTTTTCGGGTCACCCTCTATATATGCGTATGCAAATAATTGCTCGAATAATACACTTCGACATTCGTTTCAGCTCGCGTCTTATCCGCTCGTTTTACGCGCGTTTTATGCGGAGCTTCGAATTAGCGCGAAAAGTTGCAAATTTCGCGTAATGCGTATAGATTGCCGGAGGATATTGCCACATCAAAACTATAATCGCACGCATTATGACAGCGTTCGACGGGCGTTGATCGGGCCATTAGCTCTGCTCCAAGTCTTGAAATCTCTCGTCACCGTCCATACAAGTTAACGCCATCCAATTAATGGAATACTGAACTCGAACCCTCGGAAAGTTTCGTTATCAGCAAAATTAATAAAAATCGATAACGATTACATGCATTTTTTCGAAATTTCGTAAATTACAAAAGAAAAAATATTAACATTTTATTCGATCGAGAAAAAACTAATAATTAACGTCATCAATAAAATTCAGTAATCCATTAATTAACGTAAAAAATATAAGTAAAAAATCATTATTTGTTCAAACAACGTTTTATGATTAAAAGTGTTAGTTAAATACATATAGAGTAAAAAAAACACAATAGTGAATATTTAATTTCTCCACAAATATCCCTGTAAATTATAAAAAACGTAATTCTGTGTAATTATGTATAAATTGTATTTCTATATATAATTGCAAAAAATTTTTATTTTTATGGAATAATAATTATATTTACATTTTATAATGATTGTTATAATTATATACATTTATTTAATATTTATTCTTTAAATTTATATTATTTATTTTCTCAAATAATAATTATATAAATTAAAATTATTATATAAAATTAGTAAAATTTATAAAAATGTCTATATAATTTCATTATATATGAATATATTTTACGTGTGTGATATAGTCCATTTTTCGCCTTTCGAGAAAACATTTTTTTTTTAATAAAAAAGTGTGAATCTAGATTTATCGGGTGTCCCGTTTATAATCCCGTTTATAACTTGACTCCTTTTTTTTTAGATTAGATGCAAAGACCGGGATGCTTCTGCATGACACATTTATTATTATAAATGCACGTGCATAATTTATCCACCCGCTAGAATGTCAATAAACACTAATTTATCCAGCACTAAAACATCGATGTAATATCAATAAATAATTTTCCGTTTAATTGTGGCTATAAATATCATCGTCCTCCTCAACCTATAAAATATGCTCGAAATATGGTTGAAAATACCGTATATTTCTCTCACCACAGTTTTGTGAAAAAAAAAGAAAAACATTTTTTAAAAAAGGGTGAATCTAGATATTGAAGACAAATGTACTTGGTGTCCCATTGAGAACCAGACTGGTGGGATTTTTCTAGATTGGGTGCGAACGCTGGGAACGTCTGAGCTTCATTAAATATTTATTATTATTATCATCATTATATATAAAATGAATTACATACATGAACATATACGTATACATATACAGCCTTGGCAAAAACCATGGAGCACCCTGTATGATTTTCCATCCACATTAAAAATCAAATATCTCAGTGAAAAAAAAAATCGTAAACCAATCACCAAACGGTTTTAAAAAAAAAAAAACAAATGCAGCTTTAATCTCCTAATTTATTTTTATTTTTACGATTTTTTTCGTAGCTGCTATGCCATTTTGAAAATGGACGAAAATCCCAGTCTGGTTTTCAATACATTCGTCTTTTCTATATATAGCCAACTTTTGAAAATATTGTTTTCATTATTTATAAACAATCATCACCGATATTATTTATAAACATCATCATCACATTTATCAACAATCATCATAATAAAAAAATACTTTTATATAAAATATTATAAAATAATAAAAAATAGTTTTTTACATTCTTTATGATCATTCATAAACAATTAAAAAAATATGTTGTAAAGTTCACTGTATCTTGTTTTACTCTTCATATAGCCACAATTAAGGGGGGAAATATTTATTCATATTACATCGATGTTTAAGTGCTGGATGAATTATTGTTTACTGACATTTTAGCCATATTTGGAGTTAAAAAAAAACTACAGGGTGTCCAATAATTTTGACTAAGATTGTACACAGAAATAAATATATATGCATATATATATGTATATATATTTCTATGGGGCATAAATTGAAAAGTATAGAAGAACATTTGCAACGTCGAGGTTCTCGCACCTGCGAGCTCGACTTTCCGCAAAGTACGGATATCCCAGGGATTCTGGTAGCCAACTCGACACCTCATACAAATATACACAGTTATAGAGGCGTGAGCGTTAGAATAAGCGCCCGGTTGGTACATACACGTATTATCCGGCACTATAAGTTCTTGCGCATTCCGCAGTGCGGCAGTTGAGCCGCAAGGAGAAGATGGAGGGGGGGGGGGCGAGCAAAATTCCGTCCGAGAATCCTCTCTCTCTCTCGGTCTCTTTCTCTCGTCACGGATCGCTAGATCGCCGATAGAAATCGATTCTCGCTTCAGGAAGAATCTATAGTCTACGTGTATGCGCGTGTATGGGTTTGTGTATCGGGGTTTATAAAACGGGGAAGGATTTCTGTTCGGCAAGAGAGCGAAACGTGTGTGCGCTCATCTCGCTGACTCTCGAGCTCAGCTTGGTCCATTTAGGTGTCGATGTTGCTTTCTTTTTTTTTAATGTTTTTTTTTAGGTTTTTTCATTTCGTTTGTTCCTTTTTTTTTGTGTTCATTCTGGTAGAACACTTCCTGTGCTGGCATCAGGTACTTTCACGGAGGATCAAAATGGCAGTGGCTCGATTTTTGAGTTTTGAAATAATTGCACCATTTTTTTGAGACGAGGAAAAAATTGGATTTTTTTTTCTAGGCGAGGAAAGAAATTTTTGTGCCTTTTTTGGTTGAGAAAAAAATTGTACACTTTTTTTTAAGTGAGGAAAAAATATATCTTTTTTAGATGAGGAAAAAAATATGACTTTTTTAGGGGAGGAGAACTTTTTTTTCATTTCTTTAAATTGAGGAATAATTTGGACATTTTTTTTAGGTGAGGACAATTTTTTTTCTTTTTTTTTTAGTCGAGGGAAAAAATTGTACACTTTTTTTTAGTTGAGGAAAAAATCTCTCAGCATCTTTTTTACTTCAAAAAAAAATTGTAAATGTGGTTCATTTCAGGAAAAAAGATTACACATTTAATACATCAATAAAAATAGTGATAATTCCTTATTTTGTCTAATAATAATAATCTTATCAATACAAATCTCACTTTTAATAATAATCTATTTAAAAATGATAATAATACTATAAATAATAATCTTATTTTTTTCAATAAAACATCTTCTTTTGAATCGACCTAAAGAAAGACGAACTATACGTCGACAAAGTAACGGTGGTAGGAAGGGAATGAAAATGGCATCAGAGATCACACCGGTGAGGGAAAATTCCCTCTCTCGTAGGATTCTCGGGACGAGACACACGTGCCAGCTCGCAAGACCATGTGGACCAAGAAGAAGAGAAGTGTACTCCCGGAGCTTGTAACCGAACGAGAGAGCACGAGTAAATCATTGATGGGATCTAGCGAGCTCGTACAACTGGGTTTATTTTCTTCCTATATCGATATTTTTTATTTCTTTTTTTATTTTCCCTTTTTTTTTCGATTTTTACTTCGATCTTATTTTTTCGAGGTCTCGGGGTCCACGATCGTTTTGTTTCACGACTCTCGCGAGTTCTTTAGGCCGATAGGTGGCTATTGAGACGCCCGGGGTAACGGATCGTTCCATACACACGCAATCGCTTCTGGTGCCCTCCCCCCTCCCTCAAACCCCCATCCCCCTCCCCCCTCCTCTCTGACTCTCTTTTCTCTCTCCAAAGTGCACCAATGTGCACCAAGTAACGTATAAACCTCGTCGCAGCTGAGATACTCCCGAGTTCTTCCTCGATATACCGGGTGTCCCGTGGCAAGTTTCACAGTCCCGTATCTCGGAAAGTACTCTATTTGGAGAAAAACATTTTAAACGAAAGTTGAAGGGTTCCAGGAGAGGAAAAGGATAGCCATGGTGGATTGACCTTGAACTCAAACGCCAAGGTCAGAGGAAGGTCGACTTCGAAAATTGGAATGGAAAATCTTGTTTTTTTAGCACGAGGTTGCCGGGTTTCTCGAAAGCTTTTATAAAGAGAATTTTTCGTTAAATCTGAACAAACCCAAACAGCCAGGGTGAAAGTAAACGTAAGGGTTTATTTTTGGGGTTACGAAAAGCTCTCGAGGGATGTTAGGAGAGTGAACAAAAATACTTAGTACTCGTATTGTGATTTTACAGGGTTGACCTTCCCGTGACCTTGGCCATTAGGCTCAAGGTCACATAAGCGTCATGGTTCCTTTCTTCCCCTCTTGAAGCTCTGATATATTTCGGGGCACGTATTTCCCTTTCCAGGTTTCCGTTTCGGTTGATCTTCCCATGACCTTGGCCATTAAGCTCAAGGTCAAATTAGAGTTTTTGCCCTTTTCTTCCCCTTTGAAACTATGAATATTTTTGTACATATATCTCCCTTCTCAGGTTGATAGCTTTTCGACCTACGGTTTGACCTTGAACAACGACCTCGGCTGGGACACCCTGTATACGCGCCTAACTTTTATGGCGATATCCACGATCCTTTTTCACGCAAGTGTCTATACCGATCACGCGCCGTCCCCATAACGTATGCGGACATGCGCACGAGGAGTGCTTCGCCGCAACTCGCGGTTGAAAAGGCCGCGCGCTCGTTTAATTCATGCGCGCGCGCGCGCCCGCGATTCCCCGGTGAAGATGTCGATCCATCGACGTTTCGCGGCTCGCGATCGACCTACGCAGCGCGCCCGCACGCTCCACCGATAAAAAGCTCAAGCCGCTTTATTTAAATGAGATTTATATACGCAACGACGATAATTTACTCCGAGAGTCCCGAGCTCGAGAGGAGCCTCTCAGCTGACAATGACACCTCAATCGGGATATATGCGGGAACGGAAATCATCCTGCGTGCATCTTGAATTTCCGGTGAATTATTACGTTTTTTTTATCCACATTTTTTATTTTTCTTTACTTTTATTTTATTTGTTAGTTTTTTTAATGCCTTTTGTTTTTTTAGTGTTTGTTTTACTTATATATTTTGTCTATTTTCTGAAAGCTTTTTTATATTTTATATTTATTTATATTTTAATGTTTTTTTTTTTGTATTTTTTAGTAATTTTTCAATTTTCTGAATGTGTTTTTATATTTAAATGATTATTTTTTATTTTTGAATATGTATTTTATTTTCTAAGTATATTCTTGGTTTTTAGAATAATTTTCTTTATTTTCAAAATATTTTTCGGTATTTCAGAAATTGCAAATCCATTGTTAAAAAAATCGTAAAAATAAATGTAGACATTGTCGGCGTTAGATCAATCAATTTTTTTAATCTCTCTCTCTCTCTCTCTCTCTCTCTCTTTCTCTCCCTCTCTGTTTCTTTCTTTCGCGGCGTTGCCCGGCGGATGCAGAGATTCGTCGGGGCTTTTGCGTGCGCGCGGCCAATTAGATATTTATCTATCTTACATCCACTCGGTCGCCCCTCCACCTCCCTTGTTTTCTTCCTACTACTGCGTGCTGCCACACGCTTCTTCGTTAAATGTGCGTAGGATACAGCCTCGCTTGGTCCACCGATGTATATATATACATATAGTATATATGTATTTATATATATCTAGATATAAATATATATGTATATCTATAAATTGCATGTAATATAAATTCGATTATTCGATCTAACATGTAATACGGAACGCAGGAAGAAATCGAACAATCCCTAGATCTATGGATGTATACAGGGCGCTCCAAAAAACAACGTTCAATTATTCTAAAAGGAATAACACTTTTGCAAAGAAATTTAAAGAGAAAAAATTACGTGGAAATATTCGTTCGATATTTCGTTTTTTCTATTTAGGAAAATAATTTTTTTGTCAAAAAAAAAAATAAAGAAAGTTTTAAATACCGGTTTTTTTCGAAAAATATATTTAAAGATTTTGCAAAGAATAGTATTTTCTCGATCCACCAAAAACAAAGATATTTCGACAAAAATAAATATCATTTTACGAAACTTATTTTACGAAAAAATAAAAAAATAATTTCTTTTTTCGAAATAAATTTAAAAAAAAATTTTTCGAATTGTAATATGTATTCGTAATTTTTCTATCATAACTTACTTTGTCTAATTCATCGAGAGGATCAAAATTCTTTCTTTTTTTATAGGAGGAAGAATTTTTTAATTGGAAAATTAGTGGGTCACCCTGTATATAGGGGAATCGAGGCGCAAGGCGGAAAACGTGTTTCCGTGTTTCAATAATTATGTACATTAGCTGGATCCTCCCCTTGGCCGATCCGCGTGTGCAGCATTGATGTAAATGCGTGACACCGGCGGCACATCCCGCAGGCGCTTCTACTCTCGTACCCGCGCGAACGCACTCCGACACGCATACGTGGCTCGAGATATGATATGCCACTTCAATAACGAGCGTATTAGCGGGAGTATAATTAAGAAGCTTTTTTTCGTCGATCAGGTGTCGCGGTGACCAACGCCCCCTCGGACCCACCACCGTGACGTTTCGTACGATCGATAATCGACGGGACTCGAGTTTCGTTTAACGTCGCAAATGAGGGAGAACGATTTTATTTATTTAAAAATTTTTTTTTATTTATTTAATAAGTAATTTCATAGTAATAATACGTTATTTAATAGTTCATTTGACCGAAACAGATTTCATTTAAATTAGCGAATAGGAGTGGGGATAAACATTTAATTATTAACAAATTATGATTTTTTTAAAATATATTATATTATAATATATTTAAAAAATCGGGTTTGTTTGGGTTTTTTCCAATTTTTTCGTGGAAATTTTGGGTTTTGGGGGGAATGAATGGTGGATTCGTACTCAGGGGATAAAATTACATCGAAATGGACCGATAAAAAAAATATTAAAAATCCAAAATTTTGTTGAATTTTTGGGGAAAATGAGTTTTTTCACTTAATCATCGATAATTTTTTTTCCTTTAGGATTTGGCACTCCACTCTGTACATAATCTTTTCGTTATGATTTTCTCTTCAAAATTCTTTTTTAAAAATGAAAATCCGATGATTTTTCGATTTTTGGCAGAATTTCAAAGTTGGACCATCGATTTTTGCCAATTTTTCCATACATACCCCTTTGCCCAACGCGATTATTTAAGTTAGGCAAAAACCTTTTCCAAACACACCAAATATCTATCCATAGCTGATAAGTAGATCACCCTACGACCTTTTGAAATTTTGCGATTTCTGCGATTCTGGAAAAGTGGCCGGGAAAGTCAAAAAAAAATTTTTTCCGTTTCAAAAGTATTATAAGGGTCTATTTGATCGTAAATTTTCCGCTGATTACGAATTTGCACGAGTTTTTGCTGAAAATACAAAATTATACTGAGAAAATGGAATAAAACGTTTCTAGAATATTTCTTTGACATTTTTCCCTAGAAATTTTTCCATAAAAATTTCCTACAAAAAATATGTCTAGCAACAGAACAAAATAAATTTTAAAAAATAAAAAAACAATTTCGAGCTTTTTTTCATTCGAGGAAAATCGTTTTCGCCACGAATTCGTTAAGATTTTCAGTCGTGGACTCACAGCTTCAGCACTGAGAAAAATCGTGTAACCACAAATCATATCTCTTTATTCTATCGAACGTATTTCATTTCAGGAATAAACGTCGGTCCCACACTGTTTCTTCGAGTGCGCCTTATATTTCTTTTTTTTTTCTCCATCCCGGGTATTTGCATACCGTGTTTAATAATAATAACGTTGCGTCTAGAAAGTGCAGCTTAATTATGAATGGTTTTATGAATAAATGCGTGCGCGAGTCCTGCTCGACTTCCTCACGACATTAAGAAGCCAGCCTCGTCGAAAAAGCCTCCGCGTGCCTTGTAAAACTCTCGTATGATCCATACACACGTGAGGGACAAAGGAGCTGGTAATACACTCCTTGCCACACGTGTTTACGGAACGAGTACATAGAATTAAGTTCTCCTATATAACGGGTGTCCCAACTTTTTTTTCAAGTGCCCCAAGCTTTTATCTCGAAAACTACGAATCTGAGAAAAAAAAAGTTGCAGCAAAAGTTGTCCCATTGGGAAAGGGGAAAAAGTTGACAATGGAAGTTTGACCTTGAGGAACATTGCCAAGGTCACACCAAGGTCAACTTCGAAATTCGTATTCAAAATTAATACTTTTTGTTGGCTATTACTGTATCTCGTATATATGTATCGCTGTGTATATATCGGGTGTCCCGGCTCAAGTGTCCCAAGCTTTTATCTCGTAATCTACGAATCTGAGAAAAAAAAGGTTTGGGCAAAAGTTGTCCCATTTGGGAAGGGGAAAAAGATGACATTGAAAATTTGACCTCAACGAACATTGCTAAGGTTAATTTTGAAAACGTTCCAAAAAATAATTTATAACAAAAGATCCTTTCAGGTGGGTTTCAGAAATAAAGATTGAAACAAATTTGGCAAACCTGTCAAATTTTCGTCTTATCATTTAACTCCAGAATTATTTATCGCAGCCTACGAGTTTTCCGTTTCCGCTGACTCACACGATATATAGATCCATGAAACTCGCTTGTGGCCATAAAAGAGCACGTATGAAAGGGATTTGAATCGCGTATGTGTACACGAACGAAAAAAATGAAAAAAAAAACGAAAAAAAGAAGTCTCGAGATAACTGCGAAAAGACGCGTCTGGCAGATTACCGCAGATCCAAGGAAGATTCAGTGCGGCAAAGCGAGATTTCCCACTAGATATGACGAAGTAAAAGTTCCTCGGCTGAGCCTTTTAAACCCACGGAGAAACGATCCTTTCTCGCTCTTTTCGCCTCCTTGACGTTGCTTTCTGTTTCTCTCTCTCCCTCTACTCCTTGATCTTTTTCTCTCCCCCTTTTCTCCCACTCTCCAGATTTTTTAGTCTTTTTTATATTTAGTCAATTTTACAGTTTATTTTGAAGTTTCACTTAAAATAAAAATAATTTTTATTTCAAAGTTTATTTTAAAGTTTAATTTTAATGAAAAATTCTTTTAATTTCAAAGTTTATTTTAAGTTACGAGGTAAGTTCATCTTGAATTAATTTATGTCCTAAGACTAAATATTTTTTTGAAAACTTTTGCGTTTTTTGGTTATTTTTTTAATTTATTAAAAATTATTTTTATTATTATTTAGTTAGAATTTTGGTAAAATTTATATTTAAATTTCGAGGACGTCCTCGAAATCGTTGCCTCATTCTCGTATGAGGAAAAAGGGATGTAGAGAGGAGAGAGCGTAATCTTTATAATTTGCCTATCCCTCCGATGACTCCCGTAATGCATAGCTGTCCAGGAACGGAGGAAGCCTCCCGGGCTCGCGCGAGAGCCTGCAAGAACGACGAAGCGCATCTTTACGAGAGGGTCGAGGCAATTGCGAGGCAAACGATGGACAAAGTTAAACGCGAATTAAATCCCCGTTGTATGGACCGAAGCCACAGAGAGAGAAAGAAAGAGAGAGAGAGAGAAAAAAGAAGGGCGGGAGGGAGGGAAAGAGACATTTATTGATTGATGATGTTTGTTGTAATCCATAATACGATCAAGCAATAAATACAACATTTATAAATAAATCATAATAAAATAAGAAATTCTAATAATAATAAAAAATATCAACCAATCACGTATAAATATATAAATAATATTTAAACTACTTGTATATTTATTAATTTTTATATATGTCTATTATAATAAAATATAATTTTCAAGATTCTTTTTTCAATTTGTATTTAATTCAGAATTAAATTATAAATTAATTTTTATTACTATATGCTTTTAGAGAAATCATTTTAATAAAAATCAACGAAAAAGAATAACAATTTTGTAATTTTTTAAATTATTTAATAAAATGTTACATAAATATAAAGATAAAGAGGGAGACCAAGCACGTTCTCTGAAAAATCTTTCTTCTCGTCAACACTTTTCAAAATGCAAAAAATAAAAAATAACGATAATTGAAGTAAAAAACAAAGAATTATTGTTCCGAACAAGTCCTCCATGAATATAAATGATGCTAAGATGACAGGATCACTTTTTTATCAACCGTTTATTTTCATATATAAAAATATATACATACATACATATATATATATATATTCATTTATTTATACATAAATACACACATATATATATGAATTTTATACACATATAAAATTTTTAATTTTTTTTTTTAATTCTTTTTTTTCTCGATTGCCTTCAAGCTGAAGAGCTGAAGGGATCTTGGGAGCTCGTGTCGAGGGGAAGACAGGCTGGTCTCGATAAACGGTAGCCAAGTGTGATAGGAAAACGCGAATGATCCCGATAAGGTAATTGCGAGAGGGAATAACACCGGGAAGAAGGGAAACGAATAAGAAGAGAACGATGAGGGGAAGGGGGGAAGATTCGAATCCAGAAAGCGGAGGGAAAGGGGCGAGGGAGGAGGGGGTGAAGAAACAGTTGATCCCCGATGGAGATTCGAGCGTGCAACACGTAGATCTCGATCGATCGTTCGTTGTCAGTGAAGACTGATCGCGACATACATTGGCCCGGACTGAAGCCCCTTTGCATGCGCTCTGATAGCCAGTCCTCCGGTACGCATTAAAATTTCCAATGATCCGGTAAAGAGAGGAAATTACGGTAATTACTGAATCGCAAATGGAACAATCGATGTCGAAGGGACTGAAAGATCGATGGGGAGAATGCACTGATTGTGACTATGCGGTGGGTCGAGAGGGAAAGGGATGGAGTGGAGGAGGGGAGGGAGAAAAACAATGTTTTATTCAATAACCATCATCGTATGTAGGATTGGACCAGGATGATTATTATAACCCAAACAAACCCAAACAAACTCGAAGAAACTCGAAGAAACCCAAACAAAGTCGAACTAACCCAAACAAACCAAATAAACTCAAATAAACCCTACCAAACCCAAACAAACACTTTGTTCGGACGTCGAAGGGATATAATTGAGAAATTGAATTTATAAATAAATATATGGATTTATTTGAGCGTGATCTTTTATTTTCCCGAATTTTTCTTGTCGTTTTTTATCACTTCGGATTTTTTTTTATTAGCTTTATATTTTATCTTTGTTTACTTTTTTAAATTATTCATTTTCAATTATTAATTATTCATGTTTGAACGTCAGTGGTAGTTTATTTTTTAGCGTTGTGGGAAATTGAATTTTTTTCTATTGTTTGTTACTTTATTATTCCTCTTTATTTTATTTTTATTTCTATTGTTTTCTTTTTCTTTATTTTCTTTTTCTTTTTCGTCGATAATATTTTATGTGCAACATTATGACCACTTAGGCATAATTTTATCCTCTCTCCCTCTCGCCCCTCTCATTTTTCAACTCCTCCACAAGTAGTTGAAAAATGTCAATACTTTGCATACGTTCTATTATATTTGACGTGTAGAAGATCGACGTTGACGCCTACGTGAGCGAGGACGAAAAAAAAACAAAAAAATATATTTAAAAAAGTCAAGTAAAAAAAAAAAGATTGTGCGTGTCAACGAAACTCGTTCGTGTATCCCACGAAGACGTAGCCCCGACGAAAGAACAGGAATTTTAAATTGCACATCACGCAGATTAATCCACGATCGTAATATCCTCATTTTTTTACCATTTTTTACTCCTCCTCTTCTCTTTTCTAAAATAATAATAATAACAATAAAAAGAATAATAAATAGCTAAAATAATTTCCATTTAATTGGAACCGCTGCTGGGACGCGATAACCTCGCGTGTTTTCAACGATCGGAGACAACAACCAAAAAAAACAATTTATTTTTTAAAGTACAAGAAAAAAAAAAGCGAGAAACGAGGAGTTTCGCGAGCCTTAAAATATTCAACTTTCGCGCGGTATATGGAAAACCAATTTTCTGAATAGTCGAGCGCGTCAAATTACGTTTTATGACATGCTGTCGTATTAAAGATTATCGGGAGGGAGAAAATGTTAATCCATATTTCGCATCCGGAAAAATACGAAAAAACAAGCGATATTTTTTATTCTCCATTGAAAAAATTCTCCATAAGGAGAAGCTAAAAAATTATTTATTAATTTTATTTTTTATATTATTTATATTATATATATATATTTATTTTTTTGTTTTAATTTTAAAAATTATTATTAATAATAATATCATTAGTTATTGATATTCTGCTCACTGGAATAATAAGAAATAAAAATATTTGTCGTTCAGGAGTTGTAAAATAACAATCAAATAATTTACGAAAGCAAATAGAGGATAAAAAATAATTAAATATTTTAATGTAAAATAATAAAATTTTATTGCCTTTTTATTTCGAAAATATATAAAAATTTGAAGAAAGTTTTTTTGGAATCGATAAAAAAAGAAGAAAAAAATATTTCTTTTTTTTTCGTGGGTCCTAGGGACCCCAGATGAGGCCTTACCTGGCGCAGGCGCCTCTCTCTCTCTCTTTCTCTGATGGTTTTCTTGCGGCGGGACATTAATCGCGCAAAAAAGCTTCCGGTTGTGGAGAGGCGAGAAAACATATGGGGGAAGAGGAGCAAAGCGAACGCGAGACTGGGAGATACATTAATTAGCCGTGGTCGCGAGGAAGCCTCGGCTCGATCGATAAATTAGGGTGGGCATTCTTGATCCGCAACGCCGATATCGTCCTCAGCTGTATTTTGCCTCGGCTCGATCGAGAAAATCATTTTCTCTTTTTTTACAAAGAAGTACGAACTCTGATTCACTTCAAATCTGGTATGAAAATAGTTTATTACATTAATCGTCGTATGAAGCAGTTACTTTTTTCAATTTTTTTTCTTCGTGGTTATACATTTATTAATAATAAATTGCGAACGTCGATTTTTGGTCCGATGTCAAACTTTTTTGACTGGCATTTATTTTTCGAATTTTTTTCGAAGCGTTTTCCCGATTATTAATAACAAATTGTGCGCGTTTTTTATTTGGTCGAAAAACAAATATTTAGTTTTGTGAATATTGAGAAAAAAAATAACATTTTTCCATTGTTCTATTTTTTGTAATAACTATACAAATAAATAGGAAAAATATATTTAAATCATTTGTTTCATAACATTTTTTAATTGTTAAAAATTCTCAATTAATTAATACATAAATGGAATATTGCTAAATTAACCAATAATTACAAATAAAATTACAATCGTTTTAAATTTAACAATAATTTTCAATGAAATTTAAATTAAAATATTAAACCGATTGACCCATGATTTTTTTGTAAATTAAATAAAAATTATTTTTAAATGTTTCACAAATTTTATTCATTATTTTAATGCAAACAAAAATTAAAACTTGTTTTTTAAATTATAATTGAATAAGTACAGTTTGTTTTTCGTAAATTTTAAATTTTATCGCGCCAAAAATGGCACAAATATTTTTTTATCGAAATGTTTATCGAAAGTCATTATTTAGCAGTTGACAAAACTTTTCCGGTGGGCGAAAACGAGGGAACCTCGAGCTCGAGGAGAGTGGACGATCGAGGAGTGCGCGCTGTTTCCAATCGCGATTTCAATTAATCGTTCAAGTGCTCCGGGCACGAGGAATCCGTGAATCCGCCACCCGCGGCGCGCTCCTCTCGTTCGTCTCGCGTACACGGTAAATGCTTCCAGGTCTCGTCGATCGTCGAGTGATAAATTCGTTGTTTAATTAGCGAAATAATTATTAATTCAGCCAGCGATGGGATTGAATAAAAAAAAAGCTAGAACAACGGGATGGAAGAAATGTGAAAGGTAGATACGATGATCATGATCATGACCCCCCGGAGATAGACGAGAATAAACGGGAACGAAATCCATTGAAAAGATCCCCAATAGAATTCACGTATGGAATAATAATTGTATTTTTAATCATTCGGAATCGTTATCTATCTCTCTCTTTTTTTAAACCAAAATTCAATTTTTCATTTTTTTTTACATCGTGTATTTCATCATTTCAAGTTACACAAAAATAGTTTCTGTAATTTCTGTTATTAAATTCAAATTAAGAAAATTTGAGTACTGTACAATTTTAAATAAATTAACTAATAACATTAATAAATTTCATATATTATTTTTACCTTATGTGGAACTCATGGTGTTTTTCTATGAATGCATTTTATTAAGTTATTTTTATATTTAATTTTTTGTATAATAAAAAAAACATATTTTTTATGAATTGATAATATTCATTAGGACGTATGTATAACATTAGTCAATTTTATGAATATTATATTTTTGTTAGGTCTCTAAAAATTCCATTGTTCTGTTTTTTCAAATAATTTTGGAAATGATTTTTTAAAATAATTAAATTGAAAAATAAATTTATTATACATTTTTACTTTTACTATTTTTACAATCGTTGAAAATTGTTGGTTCCCCAATTTAATTAATATTAACATTTGTTTATGAAAATTAAAATTCCTTGTGACTTTTTTAATATAATTTATACATTTTTTGTTTTGGGAATGCGTTTATGCTTTTTATTAATAAAAAGTGTTTTTTTTATAAAAATACAGAGAGAGAGAAAGCAAAGTGCTTCGTCAGATGATTAATTTTTCCAATGTGCAGCCTATACAATTATAAAGTTATCAATCAATCTCTTTTACTTCCTTTCTCTCTCTCTCTCTTTCTCTCTAGAGGCTTAAGGTGTCCAAGCAACGATCCAGTCATTGGAAACTCCATTCACACACGAAAGCACTTTTCATCGCCGAGTTTTGTGTACCTATATATACGTGTGTGTGTGTGTGTCTTTTTTGAGTGGCTCTGTACCGCTGTTGAGATAATGATATTCAGCGTCCGCGCACGTGAGTAAAGTCGGGCAGCACGCGAGTGTATCGCGAGGCGCGTGATATCCGAGTACTTTGGTAGGTGCGTTGGTGTTGCATACCCGGGGAGATCGGTGGGGATGTGCCCTGCTGATTCTCCACTTAGGATGAGTGCATCGTCACTAGATCTCCGTATGAGGGAAAGAGGAAGAGAGAGAAAGAGGAAAAAATATAGAAATAATAAGTAAGAGAGAATTAAACAAAAGATAACAGATCAAAAAAAAGAAAGAGAGAAAAAGAAGAGAAAAAAAGAAGAAAATAAAAGAAGAGAAAAAAATGGAAGAGAAGGAAAAAATAAATAAAGAGAATGAAAGTATAAAAAGAGAAAGAATAAGAAAAAAGAGAAGTAGGGAAAAAGATAAAGAGAAAGAAAACAAAAAAAAATACAAAGAGAATTAAAAAGAGATTGGAGAAAAACAAAAAAAGGAAATCAAGAAAAAACAAGCTTTGTTTTTTCACAACAACACTTTTTTTTTAAATCACGAAAAAAAGCAAAAACACAGAAAGAAATATAAAAAAAAGGACGTCCAAATTAAAAGATAAAGAAATCCAAAAAATCAAGAAAAATAAAACCAAATAAAGAAAAAATAATAATATAATAACACCACGAAAATATAAACAAAAAAAAATCTACAGAAATCCAAAGAAAACAAACTAAAATCAAGGAAAGAAAAAGCAAAAAAAAGAGCCAAAAAAGAAAACCAAAACAAAAAAAAATAATACAAAGAGCAAAAGAAGGAGGGCAAGTACGGAGGAAGACAGAAACCTCAGGAATAGCGAACGCCTTATCCACGTAGAATTTAAACGGTGAAAGAAAGAGAAAGAGAAAGAGAGAAATCTCTCGGTATCCAGTACACAGCATCCGTCGGACAGTTTCATTCCGCCTCCCCCGTGCGCGCGCACGAATAAAACGCGAATAACATATCCGCCTCGATTTAACCACGCGCATTTACGTATTTTCATGGTGGATTATGCATTCATAATTGCACGTTTTGAATCGCATGAATTTACCCGCTGCGACGCTTGCACAAGTAACCCCACACGTATTTCCACTTACGATCGCATACAACGACGAAAACGAACCGTCGTATCCGTATTTACGTATTTATGTGTGCATCGAAACGTTTATTTATCTCTCTCTCTCTTTTTTTCTTTTTTTCTCTTTTTCTCTATCTTCCATCCTTATTTTGATATCCGTGTCATCAAGTGTTATCGAGAACGATAAAACTACCCTTTATCACGTAATGTCTTCTGGATACATCGGGAAGCTGTTTTTCTCGAGGGCCACTGGTGTTACATCCCAAGAGTGGTAAACCTCAACCTATCTCAAACACCGTTCTCTATGGTGCAAAAGACATCGATGATATCACATACTGGCTATCGTACAAACTGGATTACGATTCTAGGGATTATATGGTTATGGAGCATGATTCTAGGAATTATTATTTAAATTATACCTATATAGGCTATTTTCATTTTTTTATTATTTTTTAGTATTCGATTTTCTATACGGTAAAGTAATTGTTTAAACAAACGGTTAATTTTGGCAACAGGTTAAATGTTTATATAAAAAATATCACATATTTATATAATTTAAAAAAATAAGAAATGTAAGAATGTCTATAAATATGAATATATTAGAATACAAAAATATTCAAAGTTTAAAAGAATACGAATTTATTAAAAAATTAATTATTAATATTATCTTAATGTTCATGTAACGTGATAATATTGCATATTATTTGTAATATTATATAACGATATTATAAATAATATACAAAAATAACATAAAATAATAATAATAAATAATCAAAATAAGCCTAAAAATAATTATAATCGTATTCCTATAATTACATAATTATTTCAAATCTTGAAAGCATAAGAATTTCTTAAAAAATGGATTCTCGATTTTATTTTAATATTTATATAACATAATTATATTACATATTATATGTAATATTATATATTATCATTCGAAAAAATATATCGTTACAAAAAATAAAAATAATAAAAAATGAAAAAATCTAAAAATAATTATTCTGAAAATAAAACGTTACATTTATAATATCTATACAATATAACAATAATACGTAATAATAATCATAATTATTAGATTATTTAAAATATATCATTAAATGATATATTATTTTTAATATTAAATGTTAATAATGCAATAACCTTATAAATAATATTTAACGAATAAAAATTAAATATAAATAAATGAGGAATATTTGAAATAAAAAAATGTAAAAATCGTTAATGCTAAACGGTTACGTGGCAACGTACTGCGTGAGAGAGTTTAACGTAATGGGCAGGAGGAAGAGGAGTAAATGTTCGTTGAGTTTCTCTCATATCCCCCATCGAATAGAATAGAAACATTAAGTGTCCGTTATACGGGGCGTTCTTCGAATATGCCGAAGCTTATACATATTGGAACATGCGAGTCGATAAAAGAGCCATACCGCGTACGTAAGATCCCTCAAATTGGCAGTCGGGACACGAGAGCGACGGAGAAAACGAAACGAACAGTCCTCGCGTTATAAATGTCCTGCATCGATGCAGGATCAGCGTGCACCGAGCATTAAGGGTTTCAACGTAATTCCCATTGGTTTATGGTGTATTTAGTACTCCGAGACTCTTCATAGAGTTGCCAGGCAAGGCACAGCCGTAAAGTATGGACGAGCCTTCGTAAGAACCTACAAGAAGCATACGAACGGAAAAACTTGAATTAAGGGGTCAGAATACTTTTCCAAGTTTTTGTGACAGTTCTCAAAAAAACAGTTTTTCTAAAAACAGTTTTTTTTAAAACGGTTTTTCTGAAAACAGTTTTTTAAAACGGTTTTTCTGAAAACAGTTTTTCTAAAAACGGTTTTTCTGAAAACAGTTTTTCTAAAAACAGTTTTTCTGAAAACAGTTTTTCTAAAAACAGTTTTTCTAAAAACAGTTTTTCTAAAAACAGTTTTTCTAAAAACGGTTTTTCTAAAAACAGTTTGTTTGGAATACGATTAGAAAATGAGAAGTGTCAAAAAAGTACGATTCGAAAATGATCAGAAAATTTTTGTATTTTTGGCGGATAAGTAAAATGTGAAAAAAGAAAATTGTTCATTTTTATATAATTAGCTAATAATTAATATGAGAAAAAAAATTCGTTTTGGGCGAATAATTAAAATGAGAAAAAAATTGCAATTTTCATCGAATAAGTAAAGTGAGAAAAAAATAGTTCTTACCTTAATTTTTATGCACATTAATAAAGGAGTGTACAACATTTCATTAAAAAATATTGATTGTTGAAGACATTTAGTTATAAATTCATTTAAAAAATCAATTTTTTTTCCAAACCACTTTTAAAAACCAAAAAAAAAACCAGAGGCATAATTTAAATTCATTGCTTTTGCAATGCAGCAATCATCGGTATCCCTAATGTACATGATTCCGTTAAACACTCGGGCTCCCCGTGCAAAACGTTCACCATAACATCCAGTCTACACCAGAGTCGAGGATCATTGATGTCGGAACGTCAAATTAAAGACTTTTTATTTTCCTCGTTTTCTTATCATCCCATGGATGCGCATGCGCAAAAAAGAATTAAAAAAAATAAATAAATAAATAAAAAAGAAAACAGGAAAATAAAAGTCGGTTTCGTAAATAAGGCCCATGCTCAACGAATCACGTGTAGTATCACTCGAGCGTATGCATATGTATGCAAATTCGAGGGGGCACGCGGTATACGCGTATACCGGGGGTCGGAACTCCACCGCCACGAGAAAAGGTTTATATGCCTATGTCGATGATTTGTTCGTTACTGAGCGCGTTCGTAAACGAGGAAGTTTGCTAATATGTACTCTCTTATCTGTATAATGTACACGTATATTTAAATATATAAATATATACATATATAGGCATGTATTTGTATATGTACAGTTCGAACAAAAAGTCCCTCAGTTTTGACTATTTTTCAACCAGAAGTGGATTCCCAGTGTTAATCGAATTTTGCGTTCAATTTTAGGACTTGAAAAAGAGCTTTTTGGAAAAATCGTCGTTTCTGTAAAATTGAGAAAGCCCTGTGGAACAACGGTGTCTAAATAAAACATTTTTCAAAATTAAATAATTCAAAAAAGCTTTTTGTCCATTTAAAAAATAAAAGGATTTTTTATTTTTTCGTTTATTTTTTGTTCGAGTGAAGTTCATCTTTAAGATTTGCAAAGTTCATCGTTACTTTTCAGTGTTGACGTATAAACATGAATTCAAGAGAGACGAAAGAGATATCAATAAATAAATAAATATTTTTCAAGAAAAATAAAATTCCCTCATTTTCTAAACAAACTTTAAATTTTGTGTATACAAAATTACCAAACTATACAATTGCAGGAAACAAAGATAAATTAAATACCGAATAAACAAAAACCATTTTTTTTTCTATTTTATCTCCACTTCGATAATTTTTAATTTTTTTTACTACACATTTTCTAAAGTTAAAAATACCAAAAGTTTATCGATACTTTTCAACGATATTGTATGTACATGAATATATACATGTATACGTAGAATGTTTTCGTAAGCGCCGATACTCGCGGCCTTCATGTATCCTTTCGTTCGAGCTTCTTCCTCTTCCCCCTCACCCCTCCGCCCCTCCACCCAGCGTGGCTCGTCTTGTTTCTTATTCCCCGCGCGATTCACTGGCGATGGTGCTCTCCGAGCCATCCGGAGAGTCTGATGTACCGGGCGCGCGTATGGACGGTCACCACATACATGAATGCATACATACGTGTAATGTGCAAAGTGTAGATCGTTGGGCAGTATATATCTCGCGGTAAATTCATCCTCGGGAATTTTCCTCTTTGCGCGCGACAACGACCGACAAGTTACGGTCTCGAAACACGCGAAGCTCACTCCGATCGTATATATATATATGCTGCATTTACCTCAGTGCAAAATCGCCACCATCCCTATCACCCGTGTGTGCGTACCAACGTAATACCATCGAGAAAACATTATCGTGGAAAAATATCCTTGGCGATGGCTCATACATGAGAGTTCCATCCGCAGGGGCAAAACCACTTTGCGAGGATCCGTATGGGTCTCAGGGTGGAGGATAATACACCCCTGGGGTGCAGTGTCGAAGCGAGCTCTATCGGCGATTCCGTGAGGCTTGTGAGGGACTTGAAACGGACCGAGGATAAGTATAGTGTAAGGTCGATTCGGGGGACGCCGATCGGAGCCCCCACTGCGGAGATATTGCGGTTTTTCAGTGAGATGTGGAGGGGACAATGCTCCGCCTTCTGTGGTGAGGGGTAGGGATAATGCTCCGCCTTCTATGGATCGTGGTGGGGATAATGCTCCGCCTTTTATGGATCGTGGTGGGGATAACGCTCCGCCTTCTATGGGTCGTGGTGGGGATGATGCTCCGCCTTTTATGGATCGTGGTGGGGAGAACGCTCCGCCTTCTATGAATCGTGGTGGGGAGAACGCTCCACCTTCTATGGATCGTGGTAGGGATA